>PVJA010006895.1:0-71066 GCA_004027025.1 Myocastor coypus | reverse complement strand
CACACGCACGCACACACACACAGAAGTATGGAAGGGGAGGGGGAGGGGAGAAGGGAGGGATTTTCCTCACTTTTGTTATTGTGGCGTGCTGAGGGCTGAGCCTGCGCCTGGCGCATGCTCAGTGTCATCCCAGCTCAGAGCCTTCTCTGGAGAGAGAGTAACATTGAGGACCTGTAGGAAGGACAGAGACTGGTGGATCCCAGGAAGCAGAAGCAGAATAGTGGGGCGGAAGGTGGCAGAGAAGAGGTTGAGCGCGTAGGAGGGGCCGGGCAGGAAGTGTCCTGAGGGCATTTCTTACTGAAGTTAGACTTTTCCTCTGCGCCAGCCAGAGGCTCTGCTTCCACTCGGATTGGAACTCAGGGACACCCTGCGGTCAGTTTCTGGAGCCCGAGCTCCCCTCTAGCCATGCGCTTCTGCAAGCATGGAGGGCCCTGATGGAAGGAGAGCCGCGGCGTGTGGTCATGAGGGCCGAGCGTTCCTCTTGTCCCTCTTCTGCCTCCTCCCGCGCCATGGAAGGCCTGCTTTCTCCCAGCCGCGGAGCTCCAGTGCAGCCGGCCCCACACCTGTCCAGTCCACGTGGGGCACAACTTCCCTGACCACTTGTGTACGCCCCAGTTTTATTGTAATAAACCACGCTCACTCGCCCGTGCATCGCCCACAGCTGTTTCCACACCGCGCTAGGAGAGCTGTGAGATTAGGATGTAGCTGGAGACCGCGTGGCCGGAAATCCAAACTATCTACCACCCGGGCCTCACAGGCGCATTTGCCGGCTCTTCCCCCGCGGCTCCCGCGGGGCTCCTTCTTCCTGGGAATCCCTCCATGAGCTCAGCCGCTCCTGCAGCTTGTTCGCCCTGAAATGCGCCTGCCCCGTTGCTGTCCCGTGAGTGCTCCGCCCCGGCCTGTTCCCCAGGGCCTCTCCTCAGCCCTGTGGCCTCCTTACCACACGCTTCGTCTCCACGTCGCTTTGAGCACCCAGCTCCCCTGATCTCAGCTTTCCCGAAGTGTGCATCCCGTGCCCGTCTCAGTGGTGCGGGTGGCCAGGCTGGCTGCGCACTGTGACCAGCAGGACATGACTCCTGGGCAGTGCCCCATGTTTCCACCCTGCAGTCAGTGCTTCCCACTGAGAGGCTGGCACTGGACTCCGACTTCCACTTGTGTGTCGGCCTTTGGGTCCACTGCGTGTTGAATCTGGAGTGGGAGATTACAGTATCCAGAGGCAGGGTCCTTCAGGGGCACCCAGGTGCCTGACACGGCTGCTCCAGGGAGGCGGGCCTCTGGCTCAGGAGTAGTGGGTTACTTCTGTTCTTTGGGGCTCCCTGGCACCTTAGGATGGAACTAGAGGCCCCCATGGGGTGCAGCCCCTCGATATCAGGGTTCCCCCAGGCAGAACCACGAGCCACAGTGACTTGAGTCACCTGTGTCATCATGTATCTCCGATTCTGTCACCATCTGTAATTTCCCTGCGTTCTTCTGCTACAGCAGAAAATGCAAAGCCCAGTCGTCCTAACGCAGGGCAGCTGGCTCGACGGCAGACATTAATTCTTCTCCTGGTTTGAGAACCCCATCCAGAAGTGCCACAGGGCTGGCTTCCTACGAGGCCTCTGTCCCACGATGGAAACAGCCCCTGCCCCCTGCGCCCTGCCTGGCCTGGCTCTGTGCCTCACATAGCAATGCAGAGCTTCAGACTCTGCCCAGCCCCGTCTCCTGCTGTGAGGCGCTGCCAAGCGGACACGCAGCTGCAGACCAAGGCAGAGCACCACAAGCACTTGGCGTCTGACAGAGAGTTCGTGTCCAGGACACATAAAGAACTTGGGCAATGGCACAGTGAGAAGACAGTGCATGGGACCGGGGGCAGAGGACATGGACAGGCGCCTTCCCAGCGATGGAATCCTGACAGCAACCAGCAACCAGAAGAGAAGGAGCTTTCGTGGCCGTCCTGTAGCAGCCGCAGATCAAAGCCGTGGGTGCTCCCCTCTCTTCCTTCCCTTCCCCTTCCTCCTTCTTTTTCCTCCCTCCCTCCCTCTTTCCCGTCTTCCCCTCCTTCCCTCCCTCCCTCCCATCCCCCTCCCTCCCTCTTTCCCATCTTCCCCTCCTTCCCTCCTTCTCTCCCTCCATCCCCCCTCCCTCCCTCTTTTCCTTTTTCAATAATGCCGATCAAACCCAGAGTTCAACACATGCTAGGCAAATGCTCTTTCACTGAGCTATACCCTCAACCCATAGCACATTTATTGGCAATAGTAAAAACTGCTACAACAGGTCAATGAAGTTTTGTTATTGTTCTTTTTTGAATTTGATGTATTTGGTACAGGGTCTTACAGTGCAGCTCAGACTCATAGTGATTCTCGTCTTTCAGCCTGGCCAGTGCTGGAATTACAGGTGTGTGCCGCCATGCCTAGCCTTGGTGGATAGCTTGGTGTGCTTCGGGCGAGGCCAACATGTTTTGTGGTATGAGGGATGGATGGAACCTGTGTCCTTGCACTTGCCTAGACAGGTTCTAGGCTGCTGGGCTGTCTCCATGGTCCTACAACAGGTTAATGAATATACAAACTGGAACATCCATTCTGCGGAATACAATCCAATGAGAAAATGGAATTAATAATGGAATATATAACAACTTGGGGGAAGGTCAAAAGCATGAAGCTGAACAAACAGAAGCCCTGGGCTCTGTGCTGTATGACTTACTGGTATGACGGCTGATGTCTATCTGTCCCCGCAAAGCTTCATGTGGTCGTAGGGTGGTCACTGGAGCTTGGGATTGACCACGGCAGGTGTGAGTGTTACACACTAGCCCTGGGGTGGGTAATCTGCATACAGTGTAGGAGGGGAGGGAGGCTGACCAGCTGCCCAGGCCGCTGCCCTTCCCTCTGCTTTTCTGCTTTGTCCTTTGCCCTGTGCCACTCTGCCTTGGAGCCCGCTGAGTGTGGACTGAAACCTCCACTCACTGTGAGGTAGACAAACCTCTTCTTCCTTAATTCTGAGATAAGAGTAACGGAGACAGACTCCACTTCTGTGATGTTCTTGCAGTGATGGCATGGCGCCCGCCATTGTGCCGGCCAGAAGCTGTCTGGGCTGGGCTGTGACTACGAAGGTGCTGCCCACTGGTTCACTGTGGTACGGGAGCTCTACATCCTGATGGTGGGGTGTCCCCTGCAGTCCTATGACCACGCATACGTATGGATGCGAACAGACCCACGGCGCACATCTCAGGGACAACACTTCCTACGCTAAAAGACACATTCCCACCAATAGCTCTCCAAGTGCTCAGTCTTCTTCTTGGCTTCAAGCACACCTGTCCCCTCATTCTTGGTGATGCACCTTTTACTCTGGTAGCTGCAAACGAAAACCAAGCCCCTTGCTGTGTGTTTTGAGCCCCTTGATGCACATATCTTTGGAGGGACCCCTGCAGAGGAGAAGCCCAGCCAGGTCTGTGCGTGGGAGTGGATTGTACCAACTGCGGCTTCTCGGTTTCAAAGATCCCTTGCGGCTACGAAAGATGCTACAAGTTTGGGAACCTGGGCGAGGCACGCATGAGAACTGTTTGTGCTGTTTCTGGACTTTCTCATGAGTTTAAAACTCATTCGCAACAGCAAGTTATACCTTTCAAGAGTTCAGCTGTAATGAACCTGTTACAAGTTCAGATTCGAGCCTGTCTAATAACCAATCTGTCGCTCCTTAGTCCCAGTGACACCTCAGTCAGACGCATTTGAAAGTTCTGTGATATTAGGCACAAAAAGGGGCTACTTTGCCGGCTCCAAACCCTTCATGTCCTCAGAACCTTCAAGGAAGACCGAGCAGCAAAGCACAGAGAAGAGGCTCAAGACAGCACTACTGGGGCTTGGGTGGGATGGCTTTGACAGACCTCCTCTGTCACTGTGCTTAGGGTTAACCCACTTTGTTGTAGCGTTGTTTCAGAGCATAATGTGAATTCTCCGCGCTAGATTTTTACATCTGTACTTGGACGTTGTTTTAACCCAGATGCCTTTTCCTTGGGAATTCCTCTTGAGAACATTGTGAGTACCAAGAGCTCTTTCCTTTCATTTTAGCTAGTTGAGGACAAAGCTTACGGGAAACTAATACGTTCAAGCTTTTAAGTTCGGAGCCTATGAGCCTTTATGCTTTTCCTTGTCCTGATACCTCACAAGCATTGTGACATTCCCCAAATAGCTAGCATGGTAACGAATGTGCAAAGCACTGGGATTGGGAGGCCACCAGAGACTGCACTTGGAAACCTGGAAATTCTCACTGGGAAACACACCAGAGGACTCTGTGAGCCAGGGTGGAGGCCGTGGGAAGCACATCTGTTTGCATTTGTGGGGCATTCTGTCATGGAGAGCTCTGCAAAGCTCGGGACAGAGAGCACAGGCAGCACGTGCACTGACGCCATCTGCCAGGCACGCAGGTCACGTGACTTGGGCGCGATCCTTGCAGGCCTCCAGCTCCCACCAAGAAGTTATGATTAAACATCCACAACAAAGCCTGCGCTGGGAGGCCCACTTCTGCTCTGTGTGGGGCGGGTTGGGAGGAACTGAACATGGCCATAAGGAGCCCGGGATGGCTGCTGGCTGTCGCACGGACTCGTTAGGACACTGTAGTGTGTGTGTGTGTGCGTGCGTGTGTGTGTGTGTGTGTGTGTGTGTGTGTGTGTGTGTGTATGCGTGTAGAAGGCCAGGTGAGGCACCACAGCCCCACGCAGCACCTGTGGCTGGCACCAGAGGAAGCAGGGTGATGGCTGTGCAGGGGCAGAATCCAGTTCTTCAGGGCGTCCCTGGCCCGCAGAATTTCAGTATTCAGTCACAGTCTTTCATTGTTCAAGAGGAAAACCTGGCAAGGCAATTCCAGGAGCGAGCGGGAAGCCCCTTCCGCCTCCCCCAGCTTTTCAACATTTAGCCATCCCTTCCCAGGTGCAGGGGCCTCTGTGAATAGTGCATGTCCGCGGCCTGTCTGTTCTTCTGTCTAATGATCGAGTTTTGCATCACGAATGAAGAAGGCCCCTCTGGGTCACTTCTGCCTGATTTCTACTTTACCTGTGACTTTGCCTTTATGATAACACATGCAAAAAAGACAGGACCACTCCTCTTCTATTATCACTGCCTGTAATTGTCCGCAGTGGCTGGCCCCTGAAGGCACTTTTTTGGGTTTTGGCTCTCACTTCATGCGCTTCATGCGGCGGTTTGAAAGAGTGCAGACAACAGGCAGAGAAGTCCGGAGGTCCTCTCTCCACCAGAATCAACAAAACAGGTGCTGGCCCACCGGAAGTGGAAACTGGCAAAGCTGAGATGAATGGAATAAAAAGTGGGCCCAGGACACTTTTCACAGGAGCTCGGAGTCGCCGGCTGGCTGGCACTGTCCTTGGGCTGTGTGCTGGCCAGGGCAAGGTCACATGCACAGAGGACATCACTCCCAGCCTGCGGGATGAAGGTGGTGGTCGTTTCTACTCAAGAGGCAAGAAGATCCTCAGGCAAAAGGCTGCCTGGGCTTTGCTCTTGCCAGGAAGGAGTAACTAAGAGGATTTTTAGATTAGGCTTGGCGTTAAGGATGTCATAACAAACGCCACATCCCAAGGCTCAGCCTTAGAATCCAAGGCAACTCATGCTTTGTTTTCCGCTGCGTGTAGCTGCAGGCCTTTCTGAGGCCTTGCCAGGAGGAGCAGGAACACCTGCATAGGGCAGGCTTCCCACTCTCTTCCTCCTCCTTCCCTCCCTCCCTTTCCTTAGTAGAAGTTTTGAGGTGCCTGCCACGGCCCAGCTAGGCCCTGTGCTACGCTTGTGAGACACAGCCTTTATCTCAGGGACGGTTTTCTAATCTGGTGTAAAATATGGAAAAGCAAACACGCAGTGATAATCCAGCACAATGAGCGAAATAGTGGCTGACGACAGGAACTAGCAATGCTAGGCAGAGCTGCCACGGAGGTCAGCCTCATGCGACCCCTGTGGCAGGCGCCTGTCCAGCCACATTGCTGCTTTTTATTGAAATGGTTGGTGCTTGGTCCGCTGTGCAGGTTTATAAATTTAGCACACGGGAAGCTGAGTGTGCATCCTGACCTCTGGCATGCGGGTCCTGCCCACACACTCCCAGCGCTCCAGCACTCCCAGATGGGTGGCACTAAGGCTGCCACAGGAAAGCATGGAGATGTGCATGTAACATGGCCTTGAAGACCACACAGGACCATGAATGGCTTCTTAGAGGAGCTTGCCACTCACCTGAGAGCTTGAGAAGGCGACTGATGGAGAAAACGAAGCACCAAGAAGACGACAACGTGCCAGATATGGTAGCGCACATCTGGAATCCCAGCACACAGGAGGCTGAGGCAGGAACACTGTTGTGAGTTCAAGACCAGCCTGGGCTACAAAGTGAGCTCAAGGACAGCCTGAACTGCATAGTGAGACCCTTGTTGCAAAAGAATATATACAGACAGACAGACAGGGACAGACAGAGACAGAGAGAAAGACACAGAGAGACAAAGAGAGATAGTGAGACAGAGAGACAGAGAAAGAGCAAGAGAAAGACAGAGATAGAGAGACAGGAGACAAAGGGAGAGAGACAGAGACAGTGAAACAGAAAGAGACAGAGGGAGACAGTGAGACAGAGAGACAGAAAGATAGTGAGACAGAAAGACAGAGATGAGAGAAATACATACAGAGACATAAAGTGAGACAGAGAGACAGACAGAGAGAGGGAGAGAGACAGAGAAAGACAAAGAGACACAGTGAGAGTGAGAGACAGAGACAGACACAGAGAGAGGGAGGGAGGGGGAGAGCGAGCGAGCGAGCGAGCGAGCGAGCGAGAGAGAGAGAGAGAGAGAGAGAGAGAGAGAGAACCGTTCATTTCTATTTCCTAGCTTGGGTGAAATGGTTAAGTTGTTGGGCACAGCTGCCTTACCAGTCTTAAGACATGAGAGCAGTACTATCCTATTTCAGAGATATTAGAAGGAAACAAGATAGCATATTTGAAAGCTTTACCGTGGGGCTTGGCTCTTGGAAAACACTCAGCAGAGAAATCTTTTCTGTACTGTACTGGGTAATGACATCCTACAATTTACTCTGTGAGCCACAGGACATGTGACCACACAAATCTCCAAGCCGTGGGGTAATTCACATGGTTTAAAGCAAGAGTTTAGATTGTTTAGTCCAATTTACAACGGTGTAGCCCCAATGGTTCCTCAGTTATTTTGGGCATTACATTTATCTCCTTGCTTAACAACTCATTCATCTATTACTGGATACATTTTAAGATAAATATTCCTTCTCAGAAATAACAGAGTCTGAAAGGCACATTTATCAAAACAACTCAATTAACAATATCTCTTAGACTGGTCACCGGATTAAAGGAAGGAAGGCCTGACTCTAACACAAAATCAACTCGCTAGCTGTTTCTCAAGTTCAAGGCCATTTGTAACATTTTAGAATTCTGAACTTTATGATAGAACCACTTCCGGTTTTAAGAGGCCTCTCTTCTCCGTGACATTTAATTAAACCTCGGGTACTTGGGAGACAAGTTGATGGAACTGCTTCTGGATAAATTGATGTACCCCGGATGCCTCAGGATGAATACTTGACCAAGATTCATTGTCTTCCTCATTAAACCATGTTTCCCGTCACGCGTCCAGACAGACAGTGGTACCAGCATCCTCAAAGTTCATCTGACTGATGGCTTTGGCTGATCTGTGACTCCTCCTGGTGTCAGATCAGCCACTGACTATGACAGAAGGGTTCCAAAATGGCCCCAAAGATTCCTGTCCCTGCGATAATACTTGCTGTGTCATACCTTCTGGTAAGTCTGGGCTGGACCCAGGAAAGGAGAGGGACTCCAGTGATCAGGTTACATTATATGACCAACAGGAGGGGATTTTGTGGATGCAGGCAACCCCCTAATCAGTATTGGTTTTGAATTAATTAATCACCAAGGGATTGGACTTGGTGAGCTTGTCCTAAGTAGGTGAACCCTTGGAAAATGGACTTTTGAAGAATTGGCTGCAATGTTATGAAAAGAGATTGCAGTGTGCCAATGACAACGACAGTGACCCCGGGAGCTGAGAGATGTCTTAGAGAGAAATACCGAGGAAATGGGACATCAGTTGTTTACCCACAAAGAAGTAAATCTTGCTGGCAACTCGAGACGTGTCACCCAGTGGACACCTGGAATGCGGCCTTGTGACACACAGCAGAGTCCTAGCCAAGTCCTGTCCTGATTTAAGCCCTGCAAAGCTACCAGAAATACAGTTTTAAGCGCGTCTCCTTTCTTGAAAATGTTCTTTAAGCCACATTTTCTCCACAGTCCGGGCAGTATCAGTGCTGGCCGTGGTGGCATGTGCCTCTAATCCCACACTTAGGGGGCTGAGGCAGGAAAAGCGCCTGGGTGCATTGCCGGCCTAGGACATGTAATGAGACCCTGGATCTAAATTACGCATGCACGCACGCACGCACGCACACACACACATGCGCATGGGAGCTAAAGCACGAAAGGAGCTGTAGTTTTGATTCTAAATTCAAACTCTTGCCTAGGATAAGAACTTGGACAACTAGATACGTTGATAAGCACTGGAAGTCTCAGTTCATAAAGCAGAGATGATCACTGTGTCTTTTTCTGAAGCTGTTGTAATTATGTCACATAGTGCATGCGCAGAAAATCATAGCTACTAATTACGTGTTGCTTGAAGAACCAAACTCAGACTCCTTTTACTGGTACTCTACAAGTACACCAATAATTTTCACCCAAGGATTTGAAGAGCTTGAAGTTTAGGTTATGTAATATGGATCAATGTTTCTCTCTGTGTTATCTGTTTTCTTCCCTCAAAGCAGAGGGATGTGTACACACACACCGTTTTGTGTGTACCAAAATTCTTTCAACCATGGGGGCTCAGTACTCCTGCGTCCTTCCCTCTGACAGGATCGCTTCTTGCTGCCAAGGACAGGCTTCGCCCTGCTGGGCACCCAGGCCTGGATGTGGTCTGCTATGTTCGGGGCTCCCTTCAATCTGTGGCCCATGTAAGTTATGTTTGTGTAGTAGCTCCACTTACAATGTTCCACTCTCTTTGATACGCTGACTCAGGGTTAAGCCATCTTTAGGTTCCTGCATGGCTGACTTTCATTTGTGTTGGGTTTTTCAAACTGTTTTGAGCACCAAGCTGAGGCAAAGGCCCATTCTGAGACGTTGGCTTGACTCACGGAAGCGCCCCCTAGCGGGTCAGCGCAGCACTCCTCTGGGCATGTCTGCAGACAGGCTGGCCGGCAAACGTAAGAGGGAAGACCTGCCCTAGGGATGAAGGTGGCACCAACCAATAGGCTTATAGCCTGCACTGGACTGGACTCCTTCGTGCAGAAGTGGTCTTGCTCCCTCCTTGGGACGTCTGTCTCTTGTTCCTTCAGGCTTCCAGCTCAGGCTCTTTAGCCTTCCAACACAGACCTTCGGATTCTCTAGCACTGCGTTTCCCTGTGAGTAGGTTCCAGGCCTCGAACAGTTCTGCCTTCTTCCATCTCCATCTGGCCGCTGGTCTCTTTGGATTCCAATCCTGTAAACTTACCTGGTAAGTCGTCTGTGCAATCACACACACGCACACACACACGCACACGCACGCACATGCACGCACACACACACCATATTAAATCTGTTCCTCCAGGGATCTGTAACTGACATGACACACAGGCCAAGGCATCTCGCCATACAGAAAGGCTGTTCTTCATGTTTCCGGTCCACTTGGACCATAAGAAGTCCTCAGTTTCTCACTGGGTGATTAATAATTCGTCTCACCAACCTACTGGTTGGGTTCTGAAGGATGGAGCGCATTCTTGTCATGGGCGATATCTGCTAATGGGTGGCTGGCTGTGGAAGCATCTTATTTGCTCTGAGCAATTAAATAGTCCACCTAGGGATGCACCAAAGCCAACATTCATGCTTCACGGAGCTCAGTGTGATCTATAGAGATCAAGGCAGCTAATTTATTTAAATGAGCATACCTCTACCTCCATGTATGCCTTGGCAGAATAACTTCAGAACCATGTTCTTCTAACAAATTGTAAACACCTACAAAACATAAATTCCATTTGATTTAGAAATCTTCTTATGAATCTTCCTGAAACAATTAGAAACATGGTTGCTATGGTTTCTATCAATGGTGGTGAACCTATGGCACACAGGCAGCCCGAGGCTCTTTGTGTCATTGAAAGTTCTAAAATGCTGCTCATTATGAGCAACCTTGAATAACTTGTACGCAAGTGGTCCCCCAAGGTCTCCTGCATGCATAGCTGTGGCTTTGGGGAGAGGTTTGGATTATGGATGCGTGATGTTAAGGTGCAGGGTGTGTGGTGCTGGATGAGTCCACTAATGGATTTAGCAAAGTTCTGGGTGCAGCTGAAGACAAGACCTGCTCTGGGTGTGAATGGCACCAACCAAAGATGATGGCCTTGACGGAATGGAAGCGGAAGGGGCTCTTGCCACGCTTGCCTGGCTGCCTCCTGCTCACCCTGCTGTGGGCTGTTTCTCTTCTGCCACACCGTTTTGCCTCGGAGAGCTGATTATGGACTGAAACCTCTACACACTGAGCTGAATGAACCTATCCTGTGTGAACTTGCAGGTTATTGAGCATTTTGTCCCAGCAATATGAACATTACTAACACAATCATACTACAGCAATCCATGCACACCCATATTTGCAACAGCACAACTCATCAGAAGTCATGGGAGTGTCTCAGATGCCCGTCAACAGGTGAGTGGATCAGGAATGTGGGATCTACATACACACTGGAGTGCACCTGAGCAACAGAGAAGGGTAGATTTAAGGCATTTGTGGGAAAATGGATCTTGAGACTAGGATGCTGAATGAAATAAAGAAGGGTAAATATCTCATAATTTCCTTCCTATGAGAAACCTGAAAGATAACGAATTTAGAGAGTAAACGAAGGAGCAGCGATAGGCAACAATGAGGTAGACCCTGTAGGGGCGAGGAGGGATCTGGGAAGAGGGGGAGATGGGGAGCATGAGATGACCTCGCGTAGCAGCTCCCAAGAGTGTGTGAACTTGTCCCTCTCTGCTCCTCAGTACGTGTCCTTTGACCTTCTGCCTCGACTTCCCCTCTACCTGATCACTGGCCAATTAGAACTCCGACCTCTGTGCTTGGGCAGAGTCTTTAGCGCCCCTCCTAAGGTGCAGCCTCCTGCTTTCTGTCTTCCACTCACGTTAAATCTGAGTTCATCAGATGTGTTTCTTTCACCAGCCTCTTGCTTCTCTTGAGGACCTCCCAGTCCCTCAGATGCTTTCCATTGGTGTGTGTGTGTGTGTGTGTGTGTGTGTGTGTGTTTCAAATGCATTTTCTTTTCTAAATTAGTTATTGATATGTTTTCTCCTTTATCTGCTTCATCACTTCGTTGTTTAATCCATAACACGTTCAGCTGTGTTATGCCCTTAAGTTCTTGTTTTCTTTTTTAAAGTTCTTATATTAGGGAGACTATACAATATTTACACATATAGTTCTGGCTTATTTCACTAATGAGTATATGTTCAATATACATCCATTTATATATGATGTCTTCAAACTTATCATTCTTTATGGATGAGTAGTATTCCATTGTATAAAAATACCACATTTTTTAAAACCATTCTTCAAATGATGGGCATTTTGGTTGTTTCCAACATTTGGCTATTACAAATTGGGCTGCTATAAACATAGGTGCACAGATATCGCTATGCTATGATGTTTTCAGGGCTAGGTATCTCGAATACACTTTTTTAACTAACGCTCCCAGTAAACCGTGGTAGCACCTAGGTTTAATTTGCCCATTAAATAAAGGGGGAGGTTCAAGAAGGTTTCTCAGCAGTGTGTGCTCCCCTTCCTGGCCTTACTTTACGAAAGAAATCCCAGGATTTCAGGAGGGAGACACTGTGCTCAGTGTCACACAGTCAGTATGCCCCCCGCCCTGAGGTGTCACGCCTACACGCATCTTGCGTCTGTAGTGTGCAGTAATGCCTGCCTTGTGTTTGAAATTTTTGACACCTGCTTTTTAAAATCTTCAGCATGCATCAGCTTCTGCCCTGTGTTTCCATACTTTATTACACATTCTGGGATGACATGGTAACCCATCAGCTCGTCCTTGTCAGACAGGGACTGGTTGAAAATATCTGTATCTCTTTGCTGAATCTTCCATTATTCAAGAGGTGCTATTGTCAGTAAGGTAAGCGAACCAGTTTTTAACCAGTTCCCTTTATGCTCGAAGGACTTTAAGCAGCTGTCAAGAGAGGTGAGATTTCCCATAATCCCACAGTTTGCCAGTGTGTTGCTCGGTGCTGGGGCCCTCCCTCACCTCAGTGCATGAGAGTTCCCTGAAGACATGCAGAAAATCCCATGCAGAGGCACTGACCAGCAGGCCAGCGTGGGTATTAGAGGGGAGGACTGTTTCCAGAAGAATAAAGAATCCTCAGTAACATCACACTTTCGGCAAGTATTGTTGATGAGAACTCTACTTTTTATATTTGCTTACTCATGCCATTTTTTTCTTTAAAACTAACATCAATTTGGCTTATGGATCCAATGACTAACTGGTGTTAGTCACTGCAACATTGGATGGCGAATATTATTTTGCCTTCTTCGTTTTGTTTGTTTGTGGGAATGAAGCCCAGGGCCCTATTCCATGCTGGACAAGTGCTCTACCATGGAGCCATGCCCCCAGCCCCAGATTTGCTACTTTTAACACAATTGATATTAATATTCTTAGTTCCAACCATAATAAGATCAGGGGAAATGTATTTCTCATTGTATCACTAACAAACTTATGCTTTTATTCTTAACTGCTACTTTAGGGAACAACCACAAGGGTGCAACAAGACATTCAAATAACTGGGTACTCTGCTCAGGGTAAGGGGGCACGGAGCACGCTACAGTTCTCATTCTGGTAAAGCTATAGCAGTGACCCCAGGTGACAGTTTCAAACATGTGTCCTGAAGTTCATGCTGTCCAAATCCAACCCGCAAACAGAAGCGCAGAGGTGTGGATGTGAGAGGATGCAACCTCCGTGCATCGGGGAAGCACCAGCTCTTTCCTAACCTCTGTGTGGGTGGCACTGGCCCTGGCACACGTGCACGGCTGTTCCCTGCCTGCCTTTCTCATCTTGTCCTCAACCACATGGCCTCCACCTTGCTCCTGGTGTCAAATTTAAGGATCTCCACTAAGATTATCCCTAAAAATTTCTGCTTGATGGCAGTATTCTGGAAGCGAATTTTATCAAACATCAGAAAAAAGTCATTGTCACTTTGTTCTACTAAGATCTCAAGGAGCTGGCCAGATGGTTCAGGGGATTAAAGTGCCTGCTTAGGCAGAACACAGCAGTTGGGGTTCGATCCTCAGTGTGCCATGCTGGTCCTGCCCACGAAATAGCTGAGACAGTGATTGAGACTGGGTGTAGTCGTGTGTGCCTATAATCCTAGTGCTTGGGAGGCTGAAAAAAGGAGAATCACTACAGGTCCATCTGTGTAGTGAGACCCTCTAGACTCTGTACTAAATACATAGAAAAAAAATCTCAAATTTGCCTTATCCTTTTATGAGATACGGTTTGTTCAAGCTGTAGTGTGTAGTTCAGACTTGAGCTCACTAGGTAGCCTAGACTGGCCTTAAACTTGTGATGATCCCTCTGCCTCAGCCTCCAGAGTGCTGGGATTGCTGGCATGCACCACCACACTGGGGTCAAATTTGCCTTTGTTCACTGTTTAAGTCAACAAAAACTAATTGTGTTTGATTGTGGCAAAAGAAAGTCACTGAAATTAGCCAAAGCAAGTGTGGAATTTGTTGGAAGGGAGTTGGTTTATTGAATCTTAGAATAAGATGTGCAGCTGAGAGTTTTGAGGAGGTGAAAGAGATGCCCTGCACTGGAAAGTAAGAGCTGGGGTCTGGCCCCCACTTCCTGTGGGGTCACAGGCTACTCTTGTGGTGGTGAGTTGTGTCTCCAAGGGGCTGTAAGCAGGGAGCCATCCATGCACGCTGGGGGCTGCTTCGCTGTCCTCGTACAGACACTTGCAGTTGCTGTAGTTGGATTTTCACGGTTTCCCAAAGCCCTGCAATGTGCCAGGTGGACATGGTGCTATCCACAAAGGAGAGGCCGAGGACAGTCCCGCTGAATGACTCACTTCCAGCCTGCCATCATGATTTCCTCTGTGCATCTGAAAGAGGAACATCCTTCCCTTCAGGGACAGTGGGCCCTGGGCTCACCCTGCCTGGGGAGGATTTGATATCTTGTCTGTGAGCTCCCCATGTCTTACGTTCTTCCACCTAATGCATCAGAGCCCGAGAAGCTTGCATAGCTATGGTCCTAGAGGTTTCTGTTGGTCAGTTTCTTTGAAAACCAGGCATCCTATTGTGAACCAGGCATACTTCTTTATTTTTTCTTTTCAAATTCCACAGTTTGAATGAAAGGTCCACATCAAGGAAATCTGTGCCAGAATACGCATTGCTTTAATCTTTTTTTTTTTCATGCATTTTTAGGGAAGGGTCTACAGGGTGTTCAGGGTCTCGGTACTAGACAGGATTCGTAGCGATTCACCTGTTTACAGCCTCCCAAGAGCTGGGATAGCAGGCATGCACCACCACCACAGGTTTTAAGTGCGCTCTCAGTGTGCCCCCAGGGCGGGGCTGGCAAGGCAGGCCTGGGATCTAACCGCTGACCTCTGTGCCTGCTTATAAGCACTCTATTCCACTTAGCTATTTGGCTGGCTCTTTTATTTTTTAACAAATTTCAATTTTAGCTGGCTGTGGTGGTACATGACTGTAATCCCAACACTTGGGAGGCTGAGGCAGGAGGATCAGTGTGAGTTCGAGACCAGCCTGGGCTATAGAAGTGAGCTCAAGGCCAGCCTGAACTGCATAGTGAGATCCTGTTTCAAAAAAGACTAAATAAATAAATAAATAACCAAATTTCAATTTTACCTGAGTGCTGGGCACTTAGTTCTTTAAGACATCTCAAAGTAGTAGGTTAGGTCAGTGAGGCCTGATGGAAATAGGAAGCCAACCATTGGTAAAATCCTCCTGTGCCAGGCTCTGCCTATCTGCTGCTGGGGACCTCTCTTCACTCTTGTTCCCCACCATATTTGGCGTGGGACCCTGGTCTTGACCTTCTTTTCCCTAAGCACCTTAGCAAGTCTCCTCTGGTTCCCTCCCACTCTCTTTCATACTCATGACCACTGTCCTTTGGGTCGGCCCTTCAATGATGAGATGACTGGTTGACTCTCTGCACAGCTGAGCTCCACCTTGCACACTGAAGACCGACACCACCAGGCTCCTGTCCTGAGGGTGGAGTACGACCTGTGGGTACCTTTCTAGCCATGGCCCCCAGATGTGCTGTGACAGTCACAGCCCACTTGGCACTGTTAGTGTTTGTGGTGGGGTGGTGGTGTGGCTTGCCACCTGCTCCAGGAATTGTCCCGGAGGACTATCAATAACCACTCCAGGGAAACAGGTGCACATCGGTTTGACCTTGAGCAAACTGACTTGTTGCTACTGTAAGCATCAGGGATCATCTGGCTTCCCTAGGAAATCTCTTTTTCTGTTGAGACTTGAGTTTAAGTCTCTCTGGACTTTGCTAATTTTTGGAAAGGAGCCATTTAAGGGATAGAGGAGGGGCTAGACTTGCTGAGTTGCTCTTTAAAAGCGAGCTAACACTGTCCCCAGACCTTAGCTTTCCTATACACTTTGATGTTCTGCAACTTTGTGGCCAGTGACCCTTTCCCTTTAAAGAAGGAGTTAATTACATGATGGAAGGCATGTGCTTTCATCTTTTCTTATTTTAAATAACTGCCAGTTTCTTCCATCAAGGTGACGTGATGTTAGGTTTTCCTTAGTTACTCTGGAGGTTTGGCCCAGATGGCCAAGGACGTGAAGTTCTGTTAGGGCAGCCCATATCCACAGCTGACTGACTTAGCCTTCTTTATGCACCATGTTGAAAGTCTAAGCTTTGGCTAATTCTCTATGTGTGCAGATGTATTTATAGAATTTACGAATCAGTAAGTACCTCCAACACTATCTCGTCCAGTGGTTCCCCTCTTCACTGCATATCTGGGTATCTGTAGAGCACCAGAAAACCTGGTTCTTCCCAACTCCAGAAATTCTAATGTAGGTAGTCTTTAATGGGACCTGGAAAGAGGCTTTAGAAAATCTGTCTCAGGTGATTGGAAGGGACAGAGAGCCAGGCCCAGGGAGCACTGATTCAGTTCACCCACCTCACTTTACGTGTGAGGAAAATGAGGCCCCTTCTTCCAGCTGTCCCCATGGGTTAGCAATCCCAGTGTCCCTGAGAGCTGCTAGAGGCTTTTAAAAGCTCTGCTAGTGACATCACCTTCTTTATTTAGAACCCATCATAATTTTTATGGTTTCCAACAGATGTCTTGGTTTCTTGAATTATCCTTGCACGTCATGGGGCCTCAAAGGCTCTTGCTGCCAAAGGAGCCGGAAGGTATGGCTCTTTTTCTAGTCTCCAGGTAGGGAAGCAGATTTTAGCTTTTTACTTCTTGGAGGTATTTTTGCTCTAGTTCCTTCATTTATCTTTTGTCCGCTGAAATTTGTGTTCTAACATTTTAAATATGCTGATTATTTCCCTGAAGAGTTCACAACTTTCAAAACTTTTATCTTTTGCTTTCTACCTGGAGTGATTGTTTAACTTAAAAAGCATCAAATGACGGCCCATGGATGAAGTCCAGCAGACTGTGTTTTTATAAATAAAGTTTTATTGGCACACAGCCATGCCTGTTCACTTAGTATGATCTGTACCTGCTTCTGGGCACAATGGCAGAAGTCAATGACTGGATGGAGATGCCAGGACTCATGGAACTGGAAAGACTTACTATTGGTTCTTTCCTAAAATCATTTTCTGATCCCTGTTTACATAGTTAAAATCTGCGGGCTCCATCATATCCATAGGCATTACTTCTCATCTTCTAACATTAAATTATGTTATTGAGAGTTTTAAAGCAGACTCAATTTCCATCTTTTTGTACTACATTGGTGACCAAGCTTTTTATTTTTCAACCTGGAACCCGAAGAAGGTCTTTCTTGACCTCTGAAATCTAGCTGCTTCTAGGTTTTATCTGCACTGTCCCACTCCATCCTGTGAAGGAACTCGGGGAAGACTGAGACACATCTCCAGAGCTGTTTCATTTTATTTTGAGAGCGTTTGTAAGTTGTTGTGCAGCAGAAAGGCCAATGTCAACCCAAGTGGAAGACTCTGCATTGAGGAGTGAGAAGGCAACTTTTATTTCACTGGTTGGCTGGAGAACACAGAGGTTCAGGTCACCAGCCCAGAATCAGGTTCAGTTCAGTTTAAATACGGTTTGCGAGTGGGAAGTACAAAGCTAGCGGCGGGTTATTACAGGATTGGTTCCATGGAATCCAGGAATTACATCATCTGTTGTCAGACAGATTGGTACAGGGACAGGAAGGAGGGAGTCTGAGAAGAGTAGGGCGAGTGGAAGTATCCATGACTGGGCCAGGCTCCCCCAGACATGAGGGCCCTGAAGCCCTTGATGCAAGTTGCAATCCCTGCATCTTTATAAAACACAAGTGGGACACAATCGGTTGGACCTTACACGTTGTTAAGAGGGAACGTCACAGCTGGCTATGGGACAGGCAGCATGAGCATCGTCGCGGGGGAGGAATCCATTTCCGGTTTTGGACATAAAATGCCTACAAGGCTGCTATTCCACGAGTGTGCTCTAGCAGTGCAAGCTGAACACAGACTTACCACCCTCCTGCCTCAGCCTCACAAGTCCTGGAATTGTAGGTGTGTTCACCACTTACCAGCTCTGGGCTTTATCATGGACACAGTGGGCCTCCACTGGCTCTTCTTGGCATATGGGGCACTTGATTTGTGCTCTTTAGTTTTGAATGTTCTCTTGAGTAAATACAGAATTGGGTGTCTGTAATCCAAGGGTGCTGGTTGTCCACATTTTCATTTATTTTTTATGGGCTTTATATTCTTTATTCATATTTATTTCATTTTATTTTGTTTGCTTAGCCCCATCTTCTGTATATCTGACATTGCTTGTAGTACTGTCTGCTTATCCACACCCTGACTCTGGTATCTCTGCCTAGCCATTGGTAAAAGCATTATTAAGTTTCTCCAGTATATGGCCGTATTCCGGTCACAATCTTATCTGTCTGGGCTGCTGATTTTATTGCAGTAGCTGGTTTTGGTAAATACCCGTTTGTCACTGGCATTTGTCTTGTCGGGCTCTGTCCTGTTCACTTATAGCATCTTCACATTATTTGTGTTTTGCTCCATGACAGCTTTGTCTTGCATGAGATCAGCTTTTTCTGAGAAGCTGTTCACAAGAGCGAGGACACAGTTGCATTTCTGAGCTGTCCTGTTCTCTCTGGTTCACGGTCATAGCGGAAGTGACGTCAGTTCATGGACGGAAATGGGTGGGCCTGAAGTGCCAATCCAATTCTCCAGCTACTTCTTTCTTCTCCAAGAGTAGAGACAAATCCCTTCATGGTTCAGCTAAAATCCTAACATCCCCAGCACGGGTATAGCTACGGAGCTAACTCTGGTCAACACCCTACAAAGCCAAGCTGTGACAATTGCTCCTGGGGCACTTTCAGCGAAGAAAGGGCCTGGAGTCTGCCTCAGCTTCCTGGTAGTCTGGGAATTGAAGGTCATGGCTGGGCTGGGAGAGCCACTTAGGACTGTGTGGTCACCTTGAGGGTGGAAGCTCAGCGGGAGGGCTGCAGTGCACAGTTAGGAGCCTGAGTCCATGAGCACAAGATGTGGTGGACTGCAGGTCCTACTAATGGAATTCTCCTGCATGAGAGAAAATGCTCACCGTTGTTCTCAGGCTCTTGGGTTTTCCTGCTTTACACTTGGGCTGAACCTTCACTAACATGGCAGTATGCCCTCCCACAATGTGGGCAGGTATGTGTGTGCCTATGTAGCTGTGAAGAGAGCTGCCCGGCTTTAGTTCTCAGGGTCGAACAAAGCTTGCACTTGAGGGTTGCTCTCTCTCATCAGCTCGTCTGTAGGTTGCTTGTGGCAGAGACGCCATGCCTGTGTGATTCTGCTCCATGGGTGTAATCGGGCCAGAGCAGCCTCCGGGTTCGTTGCCTTGGTTTTTCCTGCTCCTCAGGACGGGTACACTGCAGCCTCCTGTGAGCTCTGCATGCTCAAGGAGCCCCCGCTTTGTCTCCCACAAGCCTGTCTGCCCTGGGGAGCCCTTCCTCAAGTACTGGGCTTCTAGTTCACAGGGCTCTCCTAGTTCTGTCAAAGACAGAGCCTCTCTACCCGTTTGTCTTCTGCTTCTTGTTGCATGGTGGCTTTGGTGGAGAAAAGAGACTCTCAGGTACACCTGTCCTACCATTTTAAAGCCCGAGTCTCCTTACCTTGTTTTTAAAATAATTAAAAAAAATTTTTAAATTAATTTTAATGAGAAAGAAACAGCAATTAGACAATTTCAAAACAGGTTAGTAGGACAGTTACAATAATTAATGCATTGCATATCATTGTCTTCGTAGTAGTTGCTCAGAGTACAAGATGCAGACATGGTATCTTGTCTAAACACTATTAGTATAAATATTTGTTCTCACTGAACTAAGAGAAAGTAGCTGTATATCTATCCTATATTGTATATATATATATATATATATATATATATATATATATATATATATTCACTTTATAATGGTCCTTCATTTATATGCCCTTTGTGTTGCCTTGTAAGAGATGGGTGTTCCATTGCCATTCAAATGTAGGTGCGTGGTTTGAACAAAATAACCCAATATAGTCCAATAGTCCTAATATATATATATATATATATATATATATATATATATATATATTTTTTTTTTTTTTTTTAAGTGAAAACGGTTACCTGCTTACCAGCCAGTGGTCCCACTGTTGACACAGCAGAGGCTGCTCTTCCAAGGCTTCGTCCTCTCAATCTTGTTATCTCTGTAAGCAGGCTGACAGAGTACGTGGGTGCGTGCCTGCACCTATGCACACGAAACACACAGAACTTGTTTATTTAATTTTTGGGAGTGTGATATAGGATACTGATGAATAGTCTATAGGATACTTCTAATTGGGCTGTGGCATTCTAAACTATGGCTGTGACATCAATTATTAACTAGTCTTCTAGCTTGGGCACTAACTTCTTACACACTGGGTATTAGAATTCTGTAATGCAACTCCTTTATTTTTCCTGAAGGAAAGAAAATGAAAAAGAAAACACAAGGGAAGAGCTCCTTCATTCGTGAATGCCCCTAGAAAACCTTTCCACAGTGACATTTCACTTCAGGTGAGACGGTCACTTGCTGCAGTTACTTGCTGATTATGAGGTGCTGTTAGGACACCAGGTCCGGTGGGAAGCAGAGGCCGGGGGCTGAGTGCTCAGCTGTTGCTGTGCTGCTCCTGCAGGGCAGGGTCAGCTTCTGCGAGCCTGGCGGCCAGGCTGAAGTCCGAGCATCATAGGATCCAATGGTCACTTCTACCTCCTGTTAGTGTCTCTTAAAAAGACTGTGCTAATTGCAGATTTGTAGAATAGAGGAAAAAGTATTACTGAAGTCCCTTCCTTATCTGTTAAGCTTAACATCTTACACCAGCATAACATCAAGATCAAGAGTAGGGTACTAGTATTAGCACAGGACAGGGAGACTGAACTACGTAACTTCTGTGAACTTCACTGGTTTTTTCCAGTAGTATTTCACCTCTACCCCTGTCCCAGCCATGATCTCACATCACATTTAATTGTTTTATTTTCTTTTTTAAGGGCAAGGTCTACAGGGCCTCACTATGTAGAACAGATTCCTAGTGATTCGCCTGTTTTCAGCCTCCCAAGTACTGGGATTATAGGGGTTCACCACCATACCCAGTCTCAATCCCCAACTCATCAAACCACGGGGGCAGGGCCAGCACGGCAGGCTGGGGATTGAATACCAGTCACTGTGCTCAGCCTGAGCAGGTGCTTTAGTCTGCTGAGCTATCTGGCTGGCCCCAGTTGTTATTTTCGCTTACACGCCTCTAGTCTAAGGAGTTTTCCAGCCTTTCCTTGTCTTCTGTGATATTCACGCTTTTGGTAAATATAGGTCCGCTACTTGCAGGAGGTGATGACCGTCTTTGTCATTTGGTTAAGTCGGTGTCTGACCAGTGCCTTTACTGGGAAGTTATTTCTCTTCCTTTGTAACTGGCAAGTATCCTGCATGCGATAACTCCAGGCTATGCACACCACGCTGCTTGCCCATGGAATTCCAAGGCCGGGACAGCTGTCCCTTTACCCAGCAACTTTGGCACCCATCAGCAGGTCGAGCGAGCAGCAGGTACTACTGTGACGCCCACCGAGCGGCCAGCCTGCGCTCCTTTGCTTCTGTGACTGACAGCTGGAGCGCATGGCGGGCAAGTTGCTTTCCCTCATTTCTTTATTTGGTTGCACACCACCAGAGCCATGGCGGTATCTAGTTCACCCTCTGGATCAAATCTAACCAGATCAGAGCATTTACACACAGCTCTTTCTTCTTTAGCCTCACAGTATCCAATCGGGACACAATTTCTCATATTTCCTTGGGCTAGTTCTTCATGTAATGGGGCAGTGGCCTTTTGCATACTCGGCTAGGAATCCTATCGCTCTGTCAGTTGCCTTTTGACTTTCCACGGGGTACTTTAGCACCAAAAACTTTCGTTTTATGCAGTAAAATTGATCTTTCTTGCTTTTTATTGTCTCTGGACTCTGACTCTTGCTTAAGGTGTTTTCCCTGCACAAATGTAAGAGGGACTCCCCGTGGGGCCTTCTAGCACTTGTGCAATTCCTTTAATGGTTAGATCCGTAATCCATTAAGAGTTTATCCATACTGTTGATATAAACAGTGGATCTGATGGTATCTCCCCCGATATGTAACCAGTTGTCCTAGAACTATTTCTTAAACACACACGTGCACGCGCGCGCACACACACACACACACACACACACACACACACACACACAATTTCCAGTGATTCAAAATGCTCTCCTCACAATGGCCCAGTGAAGTAGCTTTGTCACCACATTTATACATCGCCATAAAGAGCTGCACATGAGGAAGCTAGAGAGCGGTGAGCGCTGGGGGAGGGCGCGCGCTGCTGTCTGGAATCTCCTCCTCATTGCTCGCAAGAGTCCACCTCGTAATGGAACCGCTAGGGAAAGCAGCGCTGGTGACCGTTTAGAGGATTTAGAAGCAGCTAGGGCAATGGAGTCTACACTTAGCACTGAGACCCGGGGCTGTTGCCTGAGCGTTGGCTCTGTGCACTTTGCTTTCAAAAGGACTTTGCTGGGCTGGGACAGCAAAAGGATTTCACTGTTACACTGGTGCTAGTCAGAAGGCTTCATCCGGGCGCAGTAGCAAAGTGTACAAAGATCCACTAACAGTGCTTCTCTTAGTGTGGAAAAGGGAGATGGGCAGCGAGCTTCTGGTCCACCCAGCTCGGGCTTCCCAGCAGGTCCAAGAGAAGCACAGAAGTGTGTCCATGGCTGGAATGCTTGAGACGAAGGGCTTCAGAGGGCGGTTGGCTGTTTATAAACACTGCGGTGGGGAAGGTGGTGATGTTTTCTGTGTCAGATTCCAGTGGGCAAAACAGTGATGTTGTCTAGAATGTCAACTGAGATTTCACAAAGGGGAGGACGTTGAAATGCTGGCCACTGACTACAGTGGAAAGAACAGCCAGGTGTGACCATGAAGTAGTGGGCTTCTCCGTGGAACTGCACACGGAGAGTTGGTGCTCGGGAATTAGAGCCAGGCGAGTTGTGTCTACAATGTCAGATGGGCCAGATCTTCCCATTATCCATGAGGAGAGGGGACAGACTTATGGCTTCGGTACTTTTATATTTATCTGTGCAATTGTTTAAAATATGCCTTCCCAATTATAGGGGTACTCTTTGGGTGGCAGTGGCTGTTTTGCTTACAGAGTCTGGGACAGGATAAACCCACCATAAATGTTTACTGAATGAATAAGTGAACAAATGAGTGAATGAATGAATGAATGAATGATCCGGCCTGTCATCTTAGCCTCTCTTGGAGGCACTGTCAGCCTTGTGCTCTCTTTCTGGGTCACCCAGCTCTCTTTCTGGGAGGTATCGATTTGTGCTGACCAACAGTAGGGTCCAAGAGACAGAGAAGTCACTCAATATAGTGCTCAGAAGTTGTGTCACTAATGCCAGATTTTTTCTTGGATTCAGGGAGGGCTGAGAGGAGGAGGAAGTTGGGGAGGAGAGGAGACAGAGACGGAGTGGCCTTCATATCGTGCCTGCAGACATTTTGTCACATTTACAACTTGCTGATTTTTATCTTGTTCAGTATCAAGTTTTCTGCTTGTATAATGGGCCCCAAGAGGCTAGGAAATGCGTGTTCCTTATGTACCTAGGACAGTGCCTGGTATACAGTAGGTACTCAGTAAATGTTTGTCAAATGAATAAATGATTGGCATGCTGTTAAACATTACATGCCAACTTCAAGGGATAAAGAACCACCCAGTCTATTAGCAAATCCCAGTTCTGAGTAACTGTGGATGACTGACTGGTAGGCCAGCCAACTGAGGGGGAAGGCCCACCCCAACTGTGGTGACACCATCCAATAGGAATGTGTTCCAAAGAGAAAGAAAAAAAAATGGCAGGAGAGGGGAGAAAAGGGAACCCTGCGGGTTTTGGAAGCGCTTGTCTGCACGGCTGCCTTTGAACGTTGATTTTCAGTTTCCTCACACCCCAGGTTAGACTCATACGGGTGACGCTCCAGGGAGCTTCTGGGCCTTTGACCTTGGACTGGCATTGTGTCCTTGACCCCTTTTGTCCTGTGTTTTCCATCTTCCTGGGCTGGCTGAGAAGCCCCTGCTTCCTTTGGTTCTCGAGGGGACAAGCGGCGAAAGTGGACTCGTCTGCCCGTGACCCTGTGGGCTGGCCCAGTAAGTCCCCCTGTGTAATCACAACTAGAGAACCACAACTAACACAGCGGGTGGCCGAGAGCCCTTGTGTCCAGGGAACAGCATGGTAAATGGAAGAACACATCACAAGTGGAATCTCTGCCTTTGGAGAGGTTCTGGGCAGGACAGGCACATAAGGAGTACGGGCACAGCACCCTAATACAGAGGACGAGGCCCTGCCCCAGGAGGTAATCTTCTCTCTTCCCCCTAGTGACCGATTGGCCCAAGAACAGCACTTCAGTAACCAGCAAAAACTGCCCTGGCCCTTTTTGGCCACATATAACATACACAAGGCCCCAGCTTTTCTTGTGTGACCTCCTCGGAGCGAGAGAACATGGAGCTGAGCGTTGGTCTCGGCTTGCTCGCAGCTGTGACATGGCTGGGGCCGGGCACTGGGCGAAGACTGGGAAGGGCCCTCCCGCAAGGAATCTCGCCGGATTGCGAAGTGAATATATGAGACTGGTAGGTGCGCTGCCACCTTCCACCCAAAGCTGTTTCAAGCATCCCATCATTATGGAGGCCAGGAACACGGGCCTTATTTGGTATCATCATAAGCTGAACAATCCCTGAACTCGAAGAGTACTAAAATTTCTTCAGGCAACAACAAATGTGACTCTGAGAAGCCAGGCACAGTACCTTGGCTAAGGACATATTGGGTATCAGCTAAACTTACATTTGGGGGTATTTATTTTTTATTTATTGTTTCTAAACTTTATTTACTTATATTATGGCCTGCTCAGACTGCCCTGGGGGCGGGGCTGGAGCAGCACGTGGTACCTGGGATTGAACCGTGGTCCCTGTGGTTGCCTAAGTAGGTGCATTAGACTGCTGTGGTATCTCGCTGGTCTGAATTTTGGGGAATTTAAAATTGATTACAGTTGTGCACAAAGAGGACACAGGGACTGGCGCAGGCTGCCCGCAGCAGGAGAGCTGTGTTTAGAACAGTCAGGGAGCACTCAGAATGCAGGCATGACTGATAAGTCAGTGAGGTCCTGCGAAGCAGAGGACGCTGTGCATTAGAGTAAGCTGGGGGACCGAGTGGGGGACCGAGTGCCGACACTGTGGTGGGCTTGAGCATGCCATGCGTTAACAGATGCTGGCCCGATCCACTCGGAGGCTACCACCACGACGCCTGTCAGGCTTCTGAGACGATACTGCCCCCACGCTGCCTTTCTCTTCCTCTCGGGTCCCCCAGGGCTTAGCTATTACAGGGGTCAGGTGTCACCTGCCCTATCGGGTTGACAGCACCTAGTGCCACCACTCTTGTGCCTCAGTTCCTTCTGTGCTTCTCTCCCTGCCCGCCCCACCACCCAGCACAGGGAGCTCCCAGGCGTCCCAGACATTTTCACTCCGTGACGCCCCAGAAGAGGGCGCTGTGCTTATTTCTCCTCCGCCGTTGCCTTTGGGCAGCCAGCCTGAAGCCAAGGCAATAGTTGAAAGAATGAACACAGCGACGCACTGGCTGCTGGGAAGTGGAGTTCGAGGACTAAAGACTGAATTCCAGGCAGCTGCTCTTCCCATAAATCAGTGACCCAGTCTGTATCTGCTTATTACGACGAGCTCCCGAGGAAGTTTTCTTTTCTGAACGAGTCCCATTACTTTTTTTTTTTTTTTTTTTTTTTTGTCTTTTTGAGACACGGTGTCGCTATGCAGTTCAGGCTGGCCTTGAGCTCACTTCTGTGGCCCAGGCTGGTCTCGAACTCGCACTGATCCTCCTGCCTCAGCCTCCCAAGTGCTGGGATTACAGGCGTGCGCCACCACGCCCGATAGGTCCTATGACTTATAAGTGTTCGCCACCCAGCCAGCTAAGGACGGCTGACCTGCGACAGCTAATACCTGCCAGGGGCCGCAGAGTGGCTCGGTGGTGGAGCTGACATTAGCAGTTCCCAGGTTCAATCCAACACCACAGAAAACAAAACAAACCTCAGTGAAGCCCTCTATTAATCTTCAAAAGGCAAAGCTGCTTCCCCAGATGCGGAGGATGTCGATCGCTTCGTGTGGCTACACGACGACACACCACGGCGCTCCGTGGGCCACCATCTTTTCTCCCAGAATTCCTCGCGCGAGGAATGCGTTTGAGCCAAGCTGGCCACTGTAGCGTGGACGTGCGCTCCGAGGGGTCCCCCAAGGGGTGAGCGCCGCCCCCCAGGGCACTCCTCAGAGTCGCTCATTCCTGGGAGTCAAAGCGGGCTGTTTCTGTGACTGATGCTATCTGAAGCCTTCACGATCAGGCTTCCCAGTGCTTAGAGAAAGGCGATCGGAGTGGAGGTGGCGGTCGGGATGGGCGAGGGAGCGGCTCAGGCCCCCGGGCAGCTGAGCTCCTCTCCTCCATTTCTTGGGCAGTCCAAGGCCCAGGTCCGTGGAAGTTTGGGGTGCCGGATGTTGCGGGGAGTACCATTTTCTTTTAAAAATGTTTTCACTTGTCCGTGTCTGCATGCATAATGACGCCATTCGTTGTAAGGAGCTGGAGCGCGTGCATGCTGCGTCTGAATTCTCGTCGCCCCTTCCTCCCCTGCCCTCTCTACCTCCGCCTCAAGTCCCGCTTCCCACTTACCAGCGCTCTAGCACCGTGTTTCGTAGCATCCCTCTCTTCTTTTGCGCTTCAATTTTTTTATTCTTCCGGTTCCTCCTGTAAGTTATAGCTAAGCGTATGGGTCTGATTTATTTCACTTAACACGATGGTCTCAAGGTTTATCCATTTGCAAGTGGTTTAAGTTTCCCCTTGTTCATGGCAGAGTAGTAGTCCATCAGGCATCGATATAACACTGTCCTTATCCATCGTCTGTTGATGGCTGTGATTTATGGAGAAGAGGAGAAAGCAGCTGAGCTCTACAGGGATGGAGCCCTGGCAGCCCTCAAAGCTCTGCAGCGGACACAGCCAGTGTGTACTATTCCGTGTCACACGTCACCAACTCATACCTCCCAGACACTGTGACTGAGGGCGTGTCCAAACCACATAAGCTAAGTACTTAGGGCTGGGAACAAAGAGCCCTGGGTTCAATTTCTGGTAACACATGGGGAAAACATAGCTAAGCAAGGAGATTTGCTTTACAGTGTGTTTCTAGACTGTTCTACATCCTTCTTGTTAACAGTGATTGGCTGTCACATAAATATAAAAATATCTTTTAGTTAGTCAAGTATGCCCTGTCTCTGTGTGAGCACTGGGTAATTTTTGTTTGTTTCAGAACCTTTGTTTGTTTATTCATTCATTTTTATGGCTGGCACAGGCCACCCCGAGGGCAGGGCTGGTGCAGCATGTGGTGCTGGGGATCGAACCATGGTCCCTGAAGCCGCCCAAGCTTTCCCAAGCAGGTGCTTTAGACCACTGAGCCATCCCCTGGGCCCCGCACCAGGTAATTATTACTTCACACACATGTGTACCTACGGCCCTCCTGAAGTTGTCTGAGTTATAATTCTTCTCTGTGGCTTCTATCTTTTTCTTTTTTTTCTTGTTTCAGAACCTTTTTGTGTTTATTCACTCATTTTTATGGCCAGCTCAGCCCACCCCGAGGGCAGGGCTGGTGCAGCATGTGATGCCGGGGATTGAACTGAGGTCCGTGAAGCCGCCCAAGCTTTCCTAAGCAGGTGCTTTAGACCATTGAGCCATCCCGCTGGGCCCTGTGGCTTCTATCTAAAAATTTTTTAATATCAATATTTTAACATTTAAGTTGCAATTAGCACAAGAGGAGACTGAATGAGATGCTTCATTTTTTTCTTATACTAAGCCAAGGTTTTGAAGTCTAGCGACTTTTTCATAGTGGTAAAATATACATAACATAAAGCTGACCATTTTGCCTACGTGGTGCTGGGAGTTGTTGGCCTCACACATGCGGGGCAAAGACTCTGCCACTGAGCTGCAGTCCCAGTCCTTTGAAAAGTTCTGTTGGGAGACAAGATCTTATCGAAGTGGCCGGGGTGGCTTTGGGTGTGCCACCCTCCCGCCTCAGCCTCCGGAGTAGCAGGGATCAGCGGTGCGCACTGTGGGGCTGACCGCCGCGGGAAAGGGCTTTGTGGTAATCTAACTGTGGGAGTCGCCTGGTGGATGAGGAATTAGCACACCCGCCCTTTGTGCCCGGCTGATTTCACCAGTGCAGAGTCCTTGGGCTTCCGGGTGGACCACTTAGCCCGGGCGCCAGAGTTCCCCTCTCTTCCAGGGTGAGTACTGTCCTCCCACACATGTGTCCGACGTTGCCCTTCCTTTCCCTCTGCAGAGGACCTTAAGTCCTTTCTGAGCTTGGGACAGCCTCAGCCCCACACACATTCTTCACCTTCGGTGAAACCATCGCTCCTCGAGGGCAGTGTGCAGATGTGCCCTACCTGAGGGAGGACACAGGTGACCCTGGGGGCGGGGGCATCGGGGAGCAGCCGAGGTGCTGGGAAGCCTGGTGGCCGCACCAGCCCTGGGCTCTTTGTGCTGGGCCCTGCACTGTGCTGTGTCCCTTCCTGGCCACCCCAGGACCCGCGCTTTATACCTCAGGAGTGCAGTCCACCTCAGCAACATGGACTGCAGACTTGAGGTGGAGCTGAGAAGGTGTCACCCTCCCACTCCTTTTCCCATCTCCGCCCTTGCCAGTCTCAGGGGACACAACAAAGGTAGCTTTCGGCTCAGTGTTGCCCTGTGCCTTCAAGATTTTCAAAGCAGAAGTGCCATTTGGTGATTTTGGACCAAACCTTGAAGCTCTCCAAAGAGAGAAGCCTTGGAAAGAACCACGTAGCAGACGCAGCTATAGCAGGCAGCAGGGTGATGGGGCTCTGCGGCTCCCTCCTGGGTCCCATTGGAGAAGCTGGGGCCCTGCCCTCAGCCTGCAGGCCCTGATGCGTCACGGGCTCCTAGGAAAAGGGACCAGGACAGAGGGACAGCGACACAGACTCAGGGCTGGAGAACAGGATCTGAGGGATCAGTTGCAGGCTGAGATGGGCAGTGCGGGAGCCACCGCACAGAGGAGAGCGCTGAATCTACACACGCGCCTCGACTTACCTCAGCGGCCCCACGCCCTGGACGGCCTCGAAGTTAGTAACAACTGGTTGTACTGAGACCGAGACTCACTGTGTGCTTTCAATGCCTTTTGGCTTAGGAACCCGGTAGGCTCACAGGACGGGGCATGGAAGAGCTCTACTGGGCTCTGCGCAGTGGGCTCTGTGCTGGAGAGTACAGGAGCCATCCAAGGTTGAAGCCCTGGTGCTCGCTGCAGGGTCCTGTGGGAGCGTCAGGAGAAGACCAGGGCATGCTTCCTTCTTCTTTTCCTTCTTAGTCCGTCCAAGCCACAAGCCTATTGGCTGATGCTGTATTGGGGGTGGGCTTTCTTTCCTCACTTGGCGACCTACCTGTCAGTCATCCATACACATGCCCAGAGTTTAGGAATCTGCTTAGGTGGCGCCTGCTCAGGTCAAGCTGATACCGCACATTTAACCATGGTATTGTGGTTCCAGGTGAATCTTCTGGTAAAGGTAGGGAGGTAGGGTGGAGGAAGACAGAGGACCCCAGGGCGGAGCAGCTGATGAGTGCCAGGAGGGCTGAGGAGGGGCCGCTGCAGAGCAGTGCGGCCGCTGGCTGCAGCGTGGTTCCCAGCCCTGTTCCTGGGGCCTCTCTCTCCTCTCTGCACCACATGCAGCCTAGAATTCACTGAGCTCTGCACCGCCCATGGAGCACTCTTAAATCTTGTCCTGACCCACGTTTTACTGGTTCTGTCTTCTGTACAGTATCATTCAGACTCTTTTCCATCCGATTTCCCCATCTATAAAATCGAATTAAGGAGTCATGCTCCTATGCCATAGGGCCATGTCAAGATCAAGAGAGCTCATGTGCTAGGGGGTGCAGTAGTGTGACCCAGTCTCCTGCCAGATGTTACGGAGCACAGCAGAAAGAGCAAGAGACAGCAAAGTGGTAGTATGGCAGGACCTGGGGTGACCAGTTTTCCACGTGGGGGGGGGGGGTGGCAAGGAGCCATAAGGCTGCCCGAGCCTTGATGTTTATTGACGGAGGAGAATGGCGGGGGGAATATTCCCAGTGAAGCTGCTGGTGGACGGAGGTAGAGTGGTGGTACTGTTACGCTAATGAGGGGAGAGGAGGATGCGAGATGGCAGGGAGGGGTGGCCGGTAACCAGGGAGGGTGTCCTTCCCCCAAGGTGAAACCCTGTGCTTATTACTGCCTGGTTCTCAAGGGACCAGCATGCGTTCCGCTGATGTGATCTCGCTGCGGAGTTGCACAGCATCATGGGACCCTTGAGGTCTCAACCGTGACTGGAGCCACAGGGAATGTGCTTCTGCAGGCTGCGGTTGGCTCCCGAGGCGAGGCGCTAGACCTCAGACCAGGCCTAATCACAGTTTAATTAGGAAATGATTTTTCACCCAAAAAAATATTGAGTCATCCTCGAATGCACATGAATTCTAGCAAGACCAGAGAGCGTGCAGCAGCTCTGCAGGCAGCGAGCTCTCTGCTTCCACACTCCTTTCCTGCCTGTTTTCTTTGCTTCTGTGACAACTGCTTTATAATCTTCTGTATAATATTAAATTGTTTGCACATTTTAAGGAGCCTCCTGTTGTTCGTGAAATACGGTGCAGCATAAATGTTATTATTCAGAAAAAACAGATATCTAATAGATAGTTGTGATTACCACTGCCTTGGGGAAATATTTTGGGTGTATTTTGTATGGCGCACATTCCAGGGAAGATATACAGACAGCATGTCAACAAGAAGGCGAATGCCGACGCCATTCACGAGGGAGTGCTTTGAAAGCACTTTCTTCACTGAGCAGGACACTTCTTGACCTTGGGATTCTAGAAAGCAGATGATCCACGTCACTGCAGAGTTGGAATTCACAGGACACACAGTTGTCCCCCCTGGGCACCGCCAGGACTCTGATTGGTGCTGAATGAGGCATGTGGTAAGGTGAACAGTGTGACTTCCCGTTGTTTGCCTGCCTTCCGGTTGCCGTGTGCAGAGGCCCCCAGAGCCACGGCTTGTATCCCCTCTAGTGACGAGGTCTGTGCAGAATGGCCACCTGCTTTGCTCTGGGAGGCTGTCTTAGTTACTTTTCTGTCATTGCTGGGACAAATACCTGACACACAAGCTTAAGGGAGGAAAGGTTTATTTAGCTCCCAGTTGCTGGAGGTTTGAAGACGCTGCCCCCACTTTATAGGCACTGGAGGAGGGGCTGGGGTGCTGCCGTGTCCAGCATGATCTGCTCCCTGCCTCCGAGAGACCGCTGTCGTGGGATGGGGGACGGTGCATGCTGTCAGTTTAACAGTTTGTGCCTCTCCTGCCCACACCCCTCAAGCCCCGCCCCGGTCACTTGGCCCTGCCCCTCAAGCCCCATGTTCACAGCCGCATGATTACGTGAGGCTTTGGGGGTTCAGTGTCACACAGGACGGTGCAGGTGGGAGCAGTGACATTACAGGCAGACACGCAGACAGATGTGGCTGCGCTGAGTGACAAGTCCATACTATGTGGCCTTGAGTCGCCAACGTAGTCTCAGCACCACCCAGTGTCCTCCTCCATGATGTGGGCAGATCACAGGTACAGAGCGGGCAGGGACGTCAAGCCTTGGAGAGCTTTCAGCCACACAAACAGCAGACTGTGGCATGCCGCCACTGGTTGTAAGAATAGTGCATGTGCTGATGTGCCTGGCCCTAAGTCTAGAGCCCGGCTGTCTTAGTTACTTTTTACATGTTGCTGGGACAAACACCCGACATTCAAAATGAAGGAAGGAAAGGTTTATTAGCTCACAGTTACTGGAGGTTTCAGTTCATATCCAGCTGGCTCCAAGGCTGAGTGGCACATGACAGAGAGCAGCAGTTCATATCAGTGGAACAGCTACGATGGCGACGGAGGCAGCCAATCAACCAGGGGAGCAGAGAGCAACAGCTCGAGTCTCGCTGTCTCTCTTTATATCACATTCAGGCTCTCTGCCTCAGCCTATCCGCCTTAGGCTACACCCACAATCCCAGAAGTACTTAAAACACATAATCCCAGGGATCATGGATCAAGTCTCAAACTCTAGATCAGTATTAAAACATATAATCCCAGTGACTCGTGAGTCAAGTGTCAATCTATAAAAGTCCCCATCCAGTGACTGCATGAAGCTTTGGGGGGACAACTAGACATAAACCATAACATCGGCTCAGGCAGCCACTATGAGTAAACTCTTCACATTGGAGCAGAGCTGCAGCCCAAGCTGTGCTCAAGAGACAGCGTTGTATGCTATGCAAAGGCGGGAAATGAAAAACAGCCTCTCCCTAGCACGCCTGGAGTCTGTTTTCTGAATCTAGATATCAAGTAATGTCATGGACTTAAAAATAAGCCACGTGGAACTACGCCATCCCAAGCAGAACACCCTCGTGCGACCAGCTCTGCAGAGCTATCGGGCCAGGCTGCGGAGTGCTCATTCTAATCTAAGTGCAGGCCCGCTTTGCAGCCCCTGCACCCGGCAGTTGCAAACCAGGCTCCGGTGAGGGCCTGTCCTGCGGAGCCCCGCCTTCTCCTTCTCCTGCGGCCCACAAAGCGGCACGCACTTTGCACTTGGCGTTCGCACGTTGCAGGGCTTCTGCTGTTGCCCGACCCTGCCCGATGAAAGTAGCTGCCATCTCAGGTACTGCCAGAGCCCAGCGCACTCATGGCCGCCTTCTGAGAGCCAGTTGGATTCTGGGAGCTCCTAGCGGACTTGCTGTTACGGGGCCGCCCTGGTTGAAGAAGGGGTCCCTGGAGTTCGGCTCCCTTGCCAGCCCCTCCCATCACTCTGCCAGGAGACGACAGCTCTTCCTCCGCCATGCCCCTCCACCATGCCATCCTACCTTGGAGTCACTGGACCATGGACTGGAGCCCCTGCAGGCTGTGAGCCACAGTGAACTCTTCTCCTTCAAGTTGCAAATGTTGGGAATCATGGCCGGAAGTGAGGGAATTGCTAAGACAGTAGCCGTAGGGGAAAGCCAGAGTGCAGTGGAAGGGTGCTATCCAGTGTCACTCATGTGTCCTTGTGCTTACGTGCACGTGTCTGCTCTGGAACTGGACACCCCTATGCGTTGCCCACTTGCCCCTTCCCCCCTCCTGTCCCTGCCCCAGCTTCCTGGTCTCCCCATTCGCCCAGTTGCTCTCTCTCAGGATCTTTGAACTCTGAGTACCCTCGCGTGGCTTCTTCTTTTTGTCCAACCAGCCTCATCTAAAATGCCAGCTCCTTAGGTGTCTCCCATTTTTTCCTGGAACAGTGTCCCAGCATACATAGGTGACAGTGGCGACGTGGACAACTCAGTGACATCAACATAAGAATTTCTAAACTTGTTTCCAGAGGGATGGAGACACACCACACCACACTATGCAGGACCTCGCAGGAGACGTTGGGGTTTGACAGGAGGCAGAGCAGACACCTGAGGACATGGGGCCTGTCTAGGCCAGAGCATGGTTGGGAAGTTCACGGGAGACGTGGGGTGGCACTGGGTAGTTTTAGGGACTGTAGCAGGCTCTGCGGCTCTGGGGCTGTCTCGAGTTGTCTGGTACTGTGAGTGACTGAGAACAGGAGAAATCCGGACTTGGTTGTGAGAATCGAACACAAGGGATGCTTGGCTGGTTGGTGAGAGGTGGGCTCCCAAGCTCCCTGCTGTAGTGAGACTTGGGCGTCCCGGAGGGGTTGTTTCCTCCCAGCCAACAACACTGTTAACGCATGAAAAGATACCAGAAATCAAAAGCATGGTGAATGAGCACTACCTGAAGCACACTCATTTATCCGTGTATTTTCTTGTGTTTACTCCAGTGGACAGCAAGGCCCCCACGGGCCGGGGCCTGGCGCTCCCTGCTCCTCCTCGTTACCTGGCCAACGTGTAGGGCACCTCGCAGCCTTCAGTAGGTCTTCAATAAATACGTGTTGCATCAGTGAGGAAGGAGAAGCTGTGTGGCCTTGCTGGTTCCACAGCCATATCCCAGCCCATCCTTGTCGTTTAGCCAGCTCAGCGCAGGATGCGGAAGAGCTGCGCCTTTGCGAAGGATCATCCAGCTAGTTTGAACTCGGAGCTCATATCTGTAGATCCCCTGAATTGGTGGACTTTGCAGCAGTTTTAGCAAACGTAAGCATTCGTTGCTCATCAGGCGGAAGGTAGAAATGTCTTGAATTTTGATGGGAAGAGATAAGATGAAATAGGTTCAGAACTTACCCTGTGCCTAGTCACAGGTTAGCAGCGGGACATCCAATACAAAGGCTAAGAATCCCATGGGTCCTTATGCCCTAGGCACTGCTCTTAGAAGGGGCTGTAAAGAACCCTCCCGACCAGGAACCCAAATTCCCCAAAATGTCACACCCACTCATCTCTCGATAGCGGGTTAGCAGTGTCTTCGTAGTTTTTCCATAGTTGCCATATTTTCTACAATGTGCATGCTTTAAAGAAGAGAAAGGAAATCATTCGCAAAGAAATTAACATCGTGGTTCTATTTTACGTGGGATCCTGCTTTAGGATTCACCGATAGATTAATGGAATAACAAACCAGCCTAAATTTTGCAGGATTATTTCCAGGTCCTTCTTTATTTATTCATGGCTCAGAAGACACGCAGATTCCTAAATTATCCATCACAAAGTCTATTCAGAGTCTGGGTTAACTCTCACTCAGGGCAGTGTCGCTCGGTGTCGTGTCACGCAAGAAGAGAAAATAACCTGACCTCTCTCCCATGCCCCTCCAGGGTGTCAGAGCTGCCAACGCTCCCTTCTGACGTCCCCAACGCTGACGTTACCCTTTTGTTGATGTCACTGAATCAGGAAGCCGAAAAGTTGTGGCAAAATGACTGTTTCTATTGCAAAGGTTTAAAACTTTAGAGATTGAAAGGTTAAAGTTAAAAATATGTATTTTAACTTGAACAACAGATGGCCTTGGAGTGACTACAAGGCTGAATTAACTCTGAAGGCTCTTTGGCTGTTTGTGGAAGGGAAAAAAAATTGAAAAGACAACCGAAGTCCTTTAAAAAGCCCACACTACAAAACACAGCCCAAGCGCCAGTGACATCAGTGGAATCTCACTGTTGAATTAGAATCCTGGATTTGGCATCAGCAAACCTGCGAGCCTCTGAGGGAAAAATCTTCTATGAAATTATGTCACACGACTCCTCCAACAAACATCCACAATGATCAGGCCTTGGCTTTAGGCCTGTCCCTTCTCTTGGAGCCTCCAAAGCTGCTGGAGGCCCTGGAACGCCCAGGGCCTTCTCCTCCTCCAAAGCCCATGGCGGAGCTGGCCTTTGACAAGATGATCCTATTTGGGGCTGAGTTTGGTTCTATAGAAAAGGCTATGATGGAGAGTTGCTTGCAAGTCTGGGAGGAGTCACTCTTGAAAAGTTCAAGCCTAGAGAGACTCTGAGGACAGAAGTGGGCAGGAGATAGTGACCTAACATAGAAAGACTGTCACCTACCCTAGACAGTGACCTATCATAGAGACAGTAACCTATCATAGAGAGACAGTGACCTACCATAGAGACAGGAACCTATCATAGACAGTGACCTACCACAGAGACTGTGATCTACCATAGAGACAGTGTCTTACCAGAGATAGATAGTGACCTACCATAGAGACCGTGACCTACCATAGAGAGAGACCTACCATATAGCGTCAGCTCAAGCTCCAGTCTTCCTTCCTAGAGCCCACTCACACAGAACCAAGGCTACACCTTTTTATCCTAGCCTTGGTTGCCACTGGACACTGACCGCTCCTTGGTAGAGGGCAGCCCTTGGTTGCTGAAGTTCCCTGGGGCCAAGGGAGATACCCATGAAGGGCCGGGGTGTGGAGCCAGCCAGTTCTCTGCCAGCTGAGGGCTGAGCTTGTGGATCCTGGTAAGTGAACACACGCATGGCACTCTGGTCCCATTGCGCCTGTCCCTGGAACTCCTTGCTGGCAGTCCTCAGCTGCTTCCTCAGCCTTGGCCACATTTCTGCTCAGCACCATGACATCCTCCAGGTAAACCTCAGCTACCTTGAATACGTCAGAGCTCGCCTAGTTATATGCTGTGAGCACTTCCACTGGCGTGCTAAGGCTGAGCCCCTGTTTTAGGGAATGAAGTGGTAGGGAAGATAAGAGGAAGGAAGAGAGAGAGAGAGAGAGAGAGAGAGAGAGAGACAGAGAAAGAGAGAGAGAGAACAGAGAGAGACACAGACAGAGATACACACAGAAGAGGAGAGAAAGAAAGAGAAAAGATGAGTTCAGAGAATCAGAAATGGAGGGCTCTCAGAACAGGAAGTGGAGTGCGGCAGAGGAGGTTTTATCTCCCATGATGCTGTGGGCCCTGGCTCCCATCATCCCATCACGCTCCTGGTACCGAGGCACAGCACTATAGGGACATCTGTGACCATCTCTCATTCAGGTAACACAGGTGGCATGCTGTTCCATCCTATTAGTTCTGCTGCATGCAGCTCTGCCTCCTCTCATCCACTGCCCACAAATGATGCTCAAGGTGCCATCGTTGTTGCCTGGGTAACTGCCATAGATGGCTCCCTGGTCTCTGCTCTTGTCCTTGTCCCTTGGTAGTCCATTCTCTACAGCCACTAGGGTGGTCATAACGTCTCAATACATCGTATGAACACAGAGAGAAAGCTGAATCCTTCCTACAACGCACTAGGCTCTCCTACCCAGTCCCTCCCCTTCCTCCTCTGGTCACTCAGACTGTCTCCCTTCTCTGTGCTCCAGAAAGGCGGCTGATCCTCTGCTCAGCGAGCCATGCTTCCCTCTTGAGCATTTCACTCTTTTCTCCCCGGCATGATTCCAGCTGGGCATGAAGGAGGAGCAGACTCGTGCCTACCTTCTGTGTCTGTCTTCACTATGTCTCTGGTTGCTGGGACCCAGCACCCCACACCCACGACTCCAAGGGGGAACTTTGCAGTGGTGCCCAGGATTCAGAAGTTTAGTTTGTAGCCCACTGGCTCCAAGGTAGGACACCATGGCAGTGGGGAGGTGGGAGGGGAGGTGGGAGGGTGGTAGAGCAGAAGCAGCCCATGGCAGGGCGACAGGGAGCAGAGAGAGGAGAGATCAAGAGAGGACCAAGGGAGACGGGCCCTTCCAGGGCAGGCCCTGACCGCCTCTTCTCGCCAGGCCTCACTCCCCAAGTCACACTTAGCTGCACCCCATGTTCCACTTAGGAGCCATGAGGCTTTGGAGGGGGCATCAGGATAGAACCTTAATAATGTTACAGCTTCAGAGCTGCCCTCCTGGCAGGGCAGCCACCATGTTTGAGGTGCTAGGCCCCAGCCTCTGCACTGCGTGGTCCCCGTCCTTGCCTTGGCGTTCTCTTGCACTTTCCATATTATGCCACCCACAGGTGTACACTTAATGTAGTCATCGTCCTCCCGACACCCTCTGGAGAGTGAGCTTCATTAAAATATGAATTTTGGTCTCAGCACGCAGCTCAGTGTCCGGCAGACAGCAGAGATCGAGACATTGCTAACTGCACGGGAAGGGAGGCTCTGCCACGGGGCGTGGGGCGATCTTGTCGCAGATAGGAAGACTGCCCAGCCACACAGGAAATCTCTTTATTCTAAAATTGACCATGTTCCATGGGCAGCTTTCTGAAATTGACAATACTATTATCTGCATTGTTAAATAAACACAATTAGTCTTGTGTACTAAAATAGGGAGGCTTTCAGGAGCTCTCGCGGTGGCTCCCCAGGGCCGTGCGGCCTCCGCATCTCCGCCGCCTTCCGGTTTTATCCTCTCTTCTTGCCTCCTCGCCTCCTAATGGCCTCCCTGCTCTCAGTGAGCTTGGCTTCCTCAGTGTGTCCAACTCAACAAGACCTAACACTGAGCTCAGGCCTCACATATCACTGCACTAAAAGCCGAAAGATCCTCTGGCCAGCCAGGGACAGCCGAGTGCCAGAGCTTAGAAGACATGAGCTGCAGCACAGCCAACAATTAGCGGAGGGTCATGGGGGTGGGGAGCTAAGGGGGTGGGGAGCTAAGGCGCTGCTGTTTCACCTGATTTGCAAAGTTACTGGGCAGCCTTTGTACCATTTCCTTTTTACAGACAAGTAAGCCAGTCCATGGCTTGGAATCTATCTGCGCAAACTCAGAGGACTCGGCGATAGGAGATCCAAGATCAGTCCCAGGTCTCTGACCCCAAATGCTGGGTGAAAATCCTAATTTCTTCACAAGAAATGGCAAATCCAGTACTAACTCAGCAAGATTCCAGTGAAAAAGAGAGGCATTCGCCACACATCGCTTGCCTGCAAGAGTCGCAGTGCAGAGCCCAGGTAAATGTCAACCAGACATGGGCTGAGGCTTTGGATCTTAGCAGTCATCTAAACTTCCTGAGCCCCAGCCTCTCCTTTTGCAAACAGGGGCAGCAGCAACAGTATCCCATCAAAGCGTGGTCATGGGGCCCGGCGGGATAGCTCAGTGTTTTAAAGCGCCTGCTTGGGAAGCTTGGGCAGCTCCAGGGACCACGGTTCGATCCCCGGCACCACATGATCTGCCAGCCGTGCCTTCGGGGTGGGCTGAGCCAGCCATAAAAATGAGTGAATAAACAAACAAAGGTTCTGAAACAAGAAAAAAAATAAAATTAAAAAAAAAAAAAAAAAACCACCTAAAAAAAAAAAAAAAAGGGTAGTCATGAGCTCTTCCAGAGAAGTAAATGTAGAGCACTTTGCTCCTGGCAGAAAAGGAGGAGTTAGTACATGATTGCATCATCATCATCGTCATCGTCATCGTCATCGTCATCGTCATCGTCATCGTCATCGTCATCGTCATCATCATCATCATCGTCATCATTATGTCATTTGCTAAGAGCTAAATGTTTCTGTCTGTCTTGCTTACTTTTCTCTCATTGCTGGGACAAAATACCCACCACCCAAAATTAATTTCTTTTTCTTTCTTTATTTTGTATTTTAGGGAAGGGTCTGCAAGGTGTTCAGGGTCTCACTACTAGATCAACTTACAGTGATCCACCTGTCTACAGCCTCCCAGGAGCTGGGATTACAGGCACGCACCACCACACCCAGTCTATGTTGCTGTCTCAATGTGGCCCGGGTGCAGGGCCGACACGGCAGGCCCAGGGATAGAACCCCTGGTCCTTGCACCTGCTAACGGACACTTTAATCCATTGAGCTATTTGACTGGCCCCCCAACACCCAAAATTAAGAAAGCAAAGGGTTATTTAGTTCACAGTTTGTGAAGGTCTCCATCCATACTCTGCTGGCCCGGAGGCAGAGTGGCTTGTGGCAGAGGGCAGCAGTTCATGGCATCAGGGAAGAGCAAAGGGCAAAGGCAAAGGGGGAGCAAACCTCGCTCCCTTCCTCATCCTGTGCTCAGGCCTGCTGCCCCAGGCTGGGTGTAGCACTCATAGATATAACCCCAGCAGCACTGACACCTGTAATCCCACTATTGGATCGTGAATTAATCACAAACTCTAGAAGTGTACCTCAGGACTGCATGAGATTTTGAGGGAACAACTAGACACAAATCATAATGTTCTCTACCTTGAAATCCCTATATTGAAATACTGCCCCTGTGAAGGGTGCTACTTAGAGGTAGGGCCATAGGGGTGTGATTTGGCTAAAAGGGTGAAGCTCTACAAACTGATTTAGCTCCTTCATAGGGGGTTAGAATGACTCAGGTCTCCCTTTTTTCTAGGCGAAGTGTGGCAGGAAGTTATCATCTAGGAGCTGGAAAACAGATCTTCACTGGACACCAAAGCTCCTCCATCTTGGACTTTGTCACCGCCAGAAATGTCACCGATAAATTTCCATCAATGTAAATTATTCAGTCTGTGATAATTTGTTATAGCTGCCTGAGTGAACTAAGATATGCAGAGAGCTCTGGGACCACACAAGGCTCCCAGGCTGTGAGTGGAATCTGAGGTCGCTGTACCCTGAGATCAGCAGGGAGGGTGTGGTGCAGCCTGTGAGCACCTAGCTCAGAGAAACAGCATGTGGAGAGAGGGAGCCATCCACCCAGCCGTGTAGAGCTCCCAAGCGGCCGGGCATATTGCTGCTCTCCGGAAAGCCGTTAGCCGGGGCTGCTGCCAGCTGGGGACGAGGGACCTTCAAGGCCGACTGCTGTCTGGGTTGGGTTACATGGCTGTAAACCAACCAGCACATCTCACATGCTGTAAAGCATCCGAGTTCTAGCAATTGCACTCTTTTAATAAGATTAGTAACTTGGCCCCATCCTACAACTTTCTCTCTGCAGAATTCCATCCGGAGTGCTTTGGGGAAAAGTGTCTTTAGGAAGGAGGATGACCGGTTGTCCCACATCCTCAGTCCTGAAGCAGATACGGCCATGAAAAGACCTGTATGTTGGACACCCACATACCCCAAAATGTGCCAATGAAGTGCTCTTGGTCTAAAGAGCAGTGGCGTGGACAAAAGGCTGGTGCAGGACTGTCTGTCCTTGGATGGCGAACGAGGTCCTCGTCACTGGAGGGTGGGCTCTGCATGCCAAGGCTCCGGTGTAACAAGCGGCCTTGTGTCCAGCCTCATGGGGCAGGGTATGAGAATTACGCAGGGACAAATGGACTGGACTCATGGTTGCAGCCAGCACAGACCTGCCTTACAAATCCCAGGTCTCTCACTTACTAATTTTGAGAACCTGAAACAATGTAACACTCCCAAGCCTTAATTCTGTCTCTCTCCTTTGTTTTTCTACACAATCAAAAACTGAACTCTGTAATTCAGCTAGACTTGGAGGAGAGTGAGGCAAATATGAAACCCAACAACCCAAAATATGAATGTCAGTGAGTGCGTAAAGACAGAGGGAGGGAAGGATGCTCCCCTGAGCTCCGGAAAGAGTGGCCTGGTGGCTCAGATGCACACAGATCCAGGGCATTGGACTCGTCCACCGTCAGCACCAGGGGTCCTCTTGCCACTGACACAGAACACTCCGTGGCTCCTGTGACTCTCTGGCCCCTTCTACCTGCCAGCCTCTTGCCGACCATTCAGTCTTGACTGTGCAGGTGAAAACTCAGGAAAGCTCCTGGGCTTGGGCCAGCACTTGCTTTGGATGAGACTCCAGGAGCTACATGCTTTGGGGTGAAGCCCTTGTTGCTGAATTTCTCTCCATAGGTAGATTTCCCACCAGCGTCATCGCGAAGTGTGAGGTCACATGAGTCCTCCAAGAGTCTGTGAAAGCAGACACCCTCATACCCAAGTCCTTGCTCTCCCATGCTCAGACCTTGAAAGTTTTCTGCCATCTTCGAAACTCTGTTTGCAAACACCTTGAAGGAGACACAATTCAAGGGCTCGACATGGGCAGCAATGACAAAGAAAATAGTGGGGTTGACGGTGGTTGGCGCCTGGTGGCTGGCAGGGGCAGTGTAGTGTCTTCCTTGCAAGCTGGGCCGGCAGTGCCTACCTGTGAGTTCACCTCCCACCGGCCGAAGCCAATTTTCTGGCTCACACATATTAAGTTTTACCAACATTACTGATTGGCTGCTTTCTTCCATAGTAATCAGCCTGTGACAAAGACAGCAAGGACTCCAGGGCTTCTATCTCCAGATCGTTCTGCTAGGGGATACTTTACAATGAAAGCTGCTCTCAGGTCAGACTCTAAAATTCCACCACCGAGAAGCAGGCAGGCAGGCAGGCAGGCAGGCAGACAGACAGACAGACAGATATAGACAGAGAAAGACAGATAGACATAGACAGACAGACAAATATAGACAGACTCACAGACAGACATAGATGACAGACACACACACACACACACACACATGCACACACATGTGCACACATGCTGTTGAACTCATTGTGGCAGTGTGATCAAGTCCCAGCTCCTTGATTCATGCATGAGCAAATGCACATTTGAAGAATAGGAGAAAAAGTCTGTAAAGGGTACTGGCCAAGTAGATCAGAACAATTCTTCGTAGAAACCCACTGTTTGTACTTATAGTCACAACAATGACAATCTTCTAGGTAAGATGGTCTGAACGCAGTGGCCTTAGAGCCACATGGCTGTCCCCACCTAAGGAATGCAGATGGGGAGACCCACAGCGACAGGAGGAGCGGCTTGGGTTCTACACTGGAAGGTTCACTTTTATTTCTTTTTCTTGTAATTTGTCCTGGTTTATTCTGTAGGTAGAAAACTAAATCCTTCGACAACAATCGCAGGGTGGGCTTAATCCTCTTCCTCCTCATCCCGCTCCAGCCGCATCCTGGCCCTCCTTCGCATTCTTCCTCTTCGTGCGGCCCCGGGGAGGCCTCCCCCATATGGGGAGCACAGGGAGACCTCGATGTGCTTCTGGGAGTCCAGGCGCACGACGAGGGACAGGATGCCCACCACCTGCTTGCAGCCCTTGAGGTGGCGCTGGCGAATGTACGCCCGGGCATGGGTGTGGTGGACGGTCTTGGCCAGGCCCAGGTTGGAGACCTGGGTCTGCAGGCGCCTCCCCAGGAAGTCCTCAATCTTTAGGCCCAGGATATAATCCAGCTTCATCCTGCCCTCATCCAGGATGAGTCGCCGCAGCACAGCGTTGCCTTCGAAGACACGGCGTGGGTCCCGAGCCTATACTCGCCAATCAGCTTCAATTCTTGGTCAAGGCGGGTTTCTTGAAGGGCCTCTGCAGGCTTACATAGGTTTTAGGACAAACCAAACTCCTCGCCACCTGCATGCTGGCTCCATGTCCCGGGCTGTGCCCGGGAGAGCCGATCTGGACAACAGAGGAATCGGAAGGCTCACTTTTAAGCTCATCCTAATTTCTTTTTAGGGGTATCTTTTTTTTTTTTTTTTTTTCTTTTTTTGTCTTTTTGAGAAAAGACATTGTATAGTTCAGGCTGGACTTGAGCTCATTTTTGTAGCCCAGGCTGGTCTCAAACTCGAACCAAATCTCCTGTCTCAGTCTCCCAAGTGCTGGGATTGCAGGCACGCACCGCCACGCCTGGCCTAGGGGCTACCTTTGGTATCTCCCCCTCCTCCTCCTCCTCCTCCTCCTCTTCCTCTCTTTCTCCTTCCTCATCCCTTTCTCCTCCTCTTCCTCTCCTCCCCCACCTCTTCTTTCTTTCCCTCTTTCTTTCTTCCTATCTCTCTATCCTTCTGTCTGTCTTTTTTGTCTGATTTTAGTTGTCATCTAGTTTTTGCTTTTGGGTGCCCAGGATGGAGCCCACGACCTCCAGCCTGCTAGCAAGCATTCTACCACCAAGCTAAATCCCTGGCCACAGGGACTGTCAATTGTCATTTTTTTATGGTATTTTTTTCTTTTGATGAATGGTTCTTAATTTTAACTATCAAATTTATCAATCTCTTCCTTTTAAATTTGGATGTTTTATATCTGTTCAAGGAAATTCTTCCTTAAATCAAGCTTAAAAAGAGGAGATATGGTCAAATACTATTATGAATATTTAAATTTTAAAAATTATTTAAATTTAATAAGACTTCCTTGGAAGACTTCCTCAAAACACTGCACTTAACGTGCTTCAAATACACTTACTGCCCATTCTTGCCACTTTCTGAAGAATTCTGGAAGCCCTCTTTCTTGAGCGTCTTTGTGCTCTCTCTCTCTCTCTCTCTCTCTCTCTCTCTCTCTCTCTCTCTCTCTCTCTCTCTGTATTTAGTACAGGGTCTCACTACACAGACGGGACTCATAGTGATCCTCCTGTGTTCCGACTCCTGAGCTCTAGGATTACGGGCGCGCTCCACTATGCTCAGTCTCAGTCGCTGTCCTGAGTGTCTTTTCCCGGTTGCCTAGATGTCCTGGGTTAATTAAAACACTTTTACCTCTGGAGTCATTTTGACTCTAGGGAAGAGCCAGAAGGCACATGGTGGCAGATCTGGTGAATAAAGGTGAGTGAGGAACTCTGCAATGTTTGGATTGAATTTCAGGGTGGACAGTGGTATAGTTCGTGGCATTTGTTTTGAGATGATTCATCACTCTAAGACAGCCATGCTCGTGAAAGAGCGTCTCCAGAACTGCCTCAGACAATAACAGGAACCCTGGGACCAGGGCTTTGAAGTGTGTGTGGGACATCTGAGGGGGATTAATGGCAATTTGTCAGTTATTGTTTAAAATATTTATTTGTTTGTTTATTTATTTATTGTCTTTTTGAGACAGGGCCTCTCTATGCAGTTCAGGCTGGCTGTGAGCTCACTTTTGTAGCCCAGGCTGGTCTCAAACTTGCACTAATCCTCCTGCCTCAGCCTCCCAAGTGCTGGGATTTCAGGTGTGTGCCACCAGGCCTGGCTAAAATTCTTATTTAAACATTCACCATCCTTTGTGATCACACTTCATCTATTAACTTTTTATGAAAGACTTTAAAATTTAATTTTCCTTGATATGACTAATTATTATTTAAATATAATTTTAATTATGTAGTCAGTTTTTAATCTGTTTGATCCAAATGTTTGATTAGTAGTAATATGGGGGGGTGCCAAGTGATGGTCGTTTGATCCTCCCAGTGCACGGGCCTGGGGGTCTGTAGCCCAGCAGCTGTGGGGGGATGGGGGGGAAGTGGTCTGCTCTCCTCCCTCCTCAGCTCTATCTGGAGAGAAGCCTGAGCTACACCAAGGCTTCTTTTCACTTTAAGTTTCTTTATCACTTAATGAGGTTCTAGCCCTTGGGATGTAGATCTGTAAAGCCAAGCCTGGTGTTTCCTGCAGCAAGGATTTCAGCTGCCAGAGGATGGTTCTTATAGCAGATTCTGGCTGCAAGAATTTTGGAAACTTCCCTTACTAAGAGATTTAAGTTCTATCCATGCATTACGCATACAATGTAAAAGGTTAATCCAAACATTTAGATGGTTTGTACCATGAGGGAACTTCCAAAAATCTTACTGAGCCTTTCCTATTATTGAAACCTATGCTTACAGTGTTGCTATGTTTAAATCTTTGAGCTATGAGGAATTAATTTTGATGTGTTGAAGTGTGAGGAAGGAATCCTGGTTGATTTGTCCAATACCTTCCAGTGAGAACAATACTATTAGTGGACTGATTCGCAGAGTGTTCGCTTAGAATGCAAACATACAGTACGTGTGAGGGAAGGGAGCATTAATTCGGACACGTCTATGCCTAAGAGGTGGGGGAGGCAGGAACAACCCGCGATGTCCCCGCATTCACAGCATGCGGAACGTATCCACGGGAGTTGTGAGCAAGCACACAACTGCTTCAGATCAGCACCTTGTATTCCAGATGGTCTAGGAAAAAAGTCAGTTAAGTGTAAAATAAAATCCTGCTCAAAAAGGTAATTAATTTTCTATTTTCATTTGTCATGAAAAATATTTAAGGGACAGAATGTCACCTTTATTTTTTTCCTTCCTTATTTTATAATTTCATATTTGACATAAGCACTCTATATAGAATAACTATATTAAATTACAAAATAGCCACCATGAAAGAATTTACAGTCCAAATGGATGGATGAATGTTATTACTGTTTTGCCCATGGGATCATCTTCTTGAACTGATAGGAATATGCACACTGGAAGATATGTCTACTTCTTTCTGTTCATGTTGGAAAATATCTTTTCTTCTTTCAGTTCAAAATACTTACAGCAAAGCATATACACTGCTAAAAGTACTATGGAGACTATTTCAACATTTAAAAAATATTCTTTGTGGTGAACATAGATGAATTTTAGTGAGTTTGTATGAAATGTCAGTCATGTGTTTACTTCCCTTAGCAAGTTTTCTATGTCAAAGGATATGACTCGACCAGCAAGTTACCTCAGAGGTCTAGCGCGCCTGCTTAGGCAAGCTTAGGCACGCGCAGGAACGGTGCGTTGATCCCTGGCACCACATGCTGCACTGACCCTGCCTCCAGGGTAGGCTGAGCTGGCCACACACACACACACACACACACACACACACACACACACAAATGCTACTTTGAATTACTTCTAGCAATAATTTTGATGACTAAATAATGACTCTTTAGTTTTGCTATGGAATAAGCGAAGTTCCTTAGTGCAAGTTATACTTGTGCAATTCGGGCTCTTCGGTAACAGAGAAGAAGATACAGAGAGGCTAGAGTTTTCAAAGCAAGTCTGTGTGTACTTTTTAGGTGCAGTTGGTGGCTACTGACGTAAAGACATTCCTTTGGGGTCACTTACATGACTCTGCCTTGCCTGGCTGCACAGGAGAGGCAGCGATTTGAGCGATTCTTTTCTCCCCCAGAAGCTAATTTTTAAGCTTTGTGGAGTAGGTGCCAAATGGTATTTCAAAAACACACATTTAAAAAAAGCAGAACGTGCTGCCGTGCCTGGAGTGCAGATGGAGCCTGCGTGGGTAACAGGCCTTGTGCCTGAGGACACCGAGAGAAGCGCTTTCTCATCAAGACAGAAACTTCCTCTCTTCTGTCCATCCTAATCTGCGGAAGGGGCGATGGAATCTTGGAAGAGGCTCAAGCCAGCGTCCGGCTGCTGAGCCATCTCATTGCTCAAGGTTTGTATCGGTCATACTATAAAAACGATCCCACCCTAACGTTACTGGTGTAAATTGTATTTGAAAGAACGTGATCGTTTCCGTTGCTCAGTATTTTCATTGATTTGTTTCTACCGCACAGAGAGAGGCCAGCTGCGTGCCTCTAACACGTCCACCTCCAGCACATTCGCGACCTTGCTCACCTCGGCCCTTGGAAGCACCCAGGATATGGGCGATAGCAGCAGTGCTGATGCTAACTCTCCATGCCTGTGCCAGGCTGCGCACAGTATCTTTCCATTTAAACTACAAAGTGGAAAGAGGGGACAGAGAGCCCTGGTGCAGGTCAGGTCAAGCCATGATCTGAGTGGACGCTTGGAGCTTAACCCATTGACCTTTTACACCTAGAGATGCACTTTATAAAGACATGTATGTGAAACCGCTAGTAAGAAGATGTTATTCGTGTTTGCTGTTGACATGGACATATGCCTAGTCACGTCGTGTGTAAAATTCGGGCTCTAACATAGCGTGTGCATCAGGTTTCCCCTGTGAGAGCAAATGTAGGCATGGACCAACAGGCCTGAAAAGATAGGCCCAGAATCGTAACGGTAGGCCCAGTAGTATTTTAATAGATGGCTTTCATATTTTTGAATTTCATGTTGAAGGAAGCAAGTCTTAGTCATTTTTTTTTTTGCATTTTTTTATTGGAACAATTCTAGAACAAAATAAATAGCACCCCTGGCTAGAAGAGAGATTGTTGGGTTTAACACCATGAGCTGCTTCTACAAACTTATTTTTCTCTTTATTTTCTTCCTTATGTTCTAGATTAAGAAGCCAGTCTCTATCCTGTCAAGTAACTGAGACCAAATGAAGCCTGCCTGACCAGGGCTTCCCTTGAGTTTTCTGCTTGCCAGGGTTAGCTCATGTCTGTCTGTCCTCTGCTGTGTCATTGAGGGGGATCATGGTGACATCAAGATACAGAAGTCCCTCAAATGGGCCTCCACAGACACAGGGAGGCTTAGAGGTCACATGACCAGAGAACCAAGGTCGCCGTGCCAGCATTGCCTCTGTTCCGCCCCAGTGCAGTGGCCTCATCCGGGCCTGGCTGCTTGGCCTCGCGTAAAAAGATGGCAGCTACTCCAGCGTCACAGCCCACCATCCTTCCCTCAGAGGGAGGAAGACTTCACAGCTGCTCTGCGGACTCCATGCTGTTTCCTACAGCAGATTGTTTCTTACTGGCCCAAACAGAACAACTCATATTTACTGAAGCAATTACTCAATAACCAGTCACTAAACACCAAATGAAGTATGAAGGACCAGGAAGCTGAGGTGAGGTGCGGTCTCTGTGCTACTGGTGGGACAGGAGGGGACTGGAGTCTCGTCCAACTGGGCTTTTCCCTCCAGCCCTCCACGTCCACACCTGCGCATGTACCCACCCCACTCCTCACCCTTGCCCACTTCATTGTGGCCGTAGCTTTATTCCTGTTCCTTACCGTGTTGTTTTCCTTGTGCAGCCTTCGCGCCCACCATCGGAATCCAGCGCAACCTGCTTTAGCCCCACAGCAACTCCAAACTGCCCGGCTGATTTAATCTTCTCCTGCCAAATGACCACCACTCGCTCGATCACCCTACACAGAGTCTTCACTTCCCTGGGAAATGGCTGGTTTACCTGCTGCATCATGGGGGAACTTCATGCACTTTACCTGAGTCTTTAAAAGTTTGACAATATGGCCTAGAAGCAGCTGAACTTTTCCGCCTGCCCTTCTGCTATTTCTGGCAAATGTCCTGTTTTTTCCTATCTCCACCACACTGAAACTATCCATCTTCTGTGTGGAAATCCTTCTTTTCCTGGGTCTGGATAACAGATGAACATTCTAGATCATGGTATCTCCAAACACATACTTTTTCTGTCGAGTAATACCCGAGCTAGCGGTATCCATAACAAACATATTACATGTGTCCATTTATCCACCCATTGCAGTCCGGGGCCCTGGCGGCAGGGGCTCCTGTAACACGGGGTCCCTGTCTTCTTGCCTGCTGTCTCTGCCATGTGACACGTGCTCCAGCTTCTCCCATCATGGGAATTCCATGTGCACCGGCTCTGCCCGCCCTGCGTCCCCCCTCCCCACTCCTCCCTGGGATGAATGTGGACGTTCTTTAGATGTCTCCTTGTGGGTCATTACTTCAAGAACTTTTTCTTACTCTAAAGAGTTGGTGCTTATTAGTTAGTTAGTTTTCATTTTATGTAGCTTTAAAACTGTGCAATAGATGATGATATGTTTTTTTCTTGACCAAAAGAAAGTTCAGAATCAATTTCATCATTTCAGTATATGAAGGATATAAGGCTAGCACTTTGAATTTAATCTTTTTTTTTTTTTTTTTGTCTTTTGGAGACAGGATCTCAGTATGCAGTTCTGGCTGGCCTTGAGCTCCCTTTTGTAGCCCAGGCTGGTCTTGAATTCGCACCAATCCTCCTGCCTCAGCCTCTCGAGTGCTGGGATTACAAGCGTAAGCCATCACACCCGGCCTGAATTTAATCTTATCCTGTCTTTATTCTCTCATTTTTATTTCTCTTTCCCTTGTATTTTTGTCTATTTTACTGTGTTATATGTTAGGTGAGCAAGAAATTAAGGCAGAAATCTGACTAGCTCAATGTAGCAACAGTTTAGTTCTTGCTTATGCACATTTTGTGTCAGTGTAGGGCGGTGCTCCGTGTGTAATTCAGCGACAAAAGCTAACGTTTTCTCACTTATAGGTGCACTGCAATAATATATATATATATATATATATATATATATATATATATATGTGTGTGTGTATATATATGTATATATATATGTACATATATATACATATATATATATTTTTTTTTGGTCTTTTTGAGACAGGGTCTCACTATGCAGTTCAGGCTGGCCTTGAGCTCACTTTGGTAGCCCAGGCTTGTCTTCAACTCACCCTGATCCTCCTGCCTCAGCCTCCCAAGTGCTGGGATTACAGGCGTGCACTACTACGCCCGGCGATAAAATATTTTTTAAAATAAACAGTTGGCTCTTTTCTTTTGTGTGTTTTTGCTTTTCTACTATAACATTTGCTTTTCTACTATAACATTTATTTCACTTATTACTAGTTACCTATTTATTTATCACTTCATATCTGTTTTTGGCCAACAAATCGTAAATGCCTCGCAGGGCCTAGCGCAGATGGGTGTGCTACTCTATTCTGAATAAATCATGGTGATGTCTTCCCAGAAGTGGTTCGGTTTTCTTCCCAAAGCCTTACTGGTGGGTAGAGATATTTAGTCTAAACCAGCGGTTCTCAACCTGTGGTGGCAACCCCAGCAGGGGTCGAATGACCAAAACACAGGGGTCGCCTAAAGCCATTGGAAAATACGTATTTAAACCCATGCTATGCCACAGTGAAATTTTATTTATTGGAATTAGTAACTTGAAGTAGCCACCAAAATTATTTTTTGGTTTGGGGTCACCGCCACATGAGGAACTGTATTGTGGGGTCACGACATTAGAAAATTTGAGAACCACTGGTCTGAGCCTTGGTGTTACCTGTGGAGAAAGTAATGGACTCAAGTCATTTTACCAGGTTTTGAACTCTTCCTAGAAATAAATTGCCAACTCCGGAGCCTGGACAGTAACTTCACCTCTGTCTTTCCACCGTCTTCTCCTGGGCTTGACCTTCTCTTTCACAGGTGACATTCCCCTAGCAGATGGCATTTAAAGAGAAACTCCACTGGTCCTTTCCACCTTGTTCTGTGGTCTGCTCTCTTCTTTTCCTGAAGGACAGTGGCAGGATGAAAGATAAGATCTGAGCGCATCCTCATTCGGCTGGGGGGGTCCCAGTCCGGTACTCAAAGTGTGTACACTTGTGTGTACATTGGCAGTCATTTCAGCCAGCGGGGGCCCCTTAAGATCATTTCACCAGCTGGCTTTCTACCACACTGTGGTGTTCATTCAATGACAAAAGCACCTGCTGAAGCATTCCTCAGAATGTATGCAGTGTGACTGAAAACTACGGTGAATATCTGAAAACTCCTTTTGTCACAATAAAAGACTCACTACCACAAATCCCCTTCAACATGCTCCCCTCACCTGGCGCACATTTGCCCTATCATTCTTGTCCCTATCTGAAGTTTCAGAGGTCCCCTTTCACGAGTGTCTTTAGTTGGCTTGTCACGGCTGCCAGATGCCCTGCACTGACTTGAGAAGTCTATCTCTTGTGATCCTTTTCAGTCTCAGGAAGAACCAGGAGTCAGGTGGCACCAGATCCAGCGAATACGGTGGACTGGAACACGCCGTGGCCTGTTTATGAGTCTGCCTTTCTATCGGGTGGTGCTTGGCACCAGTATTCACCATAATTTTGATCATGCTGCCTAAAGACACTCACAAAAGATGACTTCCAGAACTGCTCCAAAGGGTGACAAGAAGAGGAAGTGTTGAGAGGGAGAAGAAGGGGGTAGTGGCAATACGTCTTTTTCTATAATAAATTCCCCAAACTACAAACATTCATCAACTATATTGGTCACACCACTGTCCATCCTTCAGCTATCTACATGGAAAGTTTTAAGGTGCCATTGGCCTGGTTTCAGATGAGACCCAAGCCAGTGCTGTTTTGTGACAAACATCAAAAATCCAACTTGCCATTTAAGTAGGCTCCCACATTCACAGCCCTTGTCTCCAAATATTTCCAGGTCTATTTACCTTAACTCCTGTGCTATTTAAACTGAGCTGACAGGGTTTCAGAATGAATTTTGAGAAGTGAAATTCAGGTGCATTCTCATGGTTCCTATAAAATCTTTCTGCAAGGTCAGAGAGACAAATACTGTTCTAATTTTACAAAAATGGGAAAATCAGTTACACCCATAACACTGCACTGAGGAACCTCAGAAATGTTCTAAATCTTGGCTGCTCCGTATGGTGGCACTCAGCACAGGGGACCACGAAGCGCTTGGAATATGACGGGTGTGCTGAAAACTCGATTTTTAATTGAATTTAAGCTCGATTTCCATAGTCTCATAAGATAAGCAGCTACTGCATTTCACAGTGCAGCTTTATGCGCTCACGGAGATGGCGGTGAGCACTGTGCCCGTGGGGACCCGGATGTGCTTGCTTTGTAGAATCCTCTTGCTCAGGTCTTGTCCGGGTGACGGCCCTCTGGAAGGCAGACCCTTGACTCTCCTGGGAGGCTCTGCCTGGCGGCGTGGGGCCTTCCACGGGCCAAAACCCTGAGAAGCGAGCTTGCACAGCACGGATGGTGGAGCGTCTCTCAGCAGGGTCCCTCTCCTGAGGCAGGATGCTGTGTCCAGGCTGTGGTTCCGACCAATCGCAGGAGCGAGTGTGGCGCTGCCCCTCCACCCAGCTGTCACCCGCTGCTTAGCTGGCAAGGACGCGATGACTCACCGTCAGTTCATTCACGGGAGCTGGTGCCAACTGCTCCTCCTCCCGCTCGCAGGGAGCCCAGCCTCCAGGCCCGGGAGCGGAGGCGCAGCTTGCTCATTAGGAGAGGCTCCACGCAGGAGCTTTGCATCCTGCTCCCTTTGGAGAGAGATCAGTAATTTCATTTTTGGTTTAATAAATCAGTTCCTGGAGGATATTTGTTGATTTTTTTTTTTTTTTTTTTTTTTTTTTTTTTTTTTTTTTTTTTTTTTTTTTGCTCTGTTCCCTCCAGGTTCAGTGTCTAAAAATAGGCCGACACAGTGCGAGGTCAGTATTGCTGCATCTCGCTGCCGGCAGGGCCCTGCGCCCCGGGGGTCTCGGCCTCCACTCCTCCAAGGCCGCAGGCAGCTGTGGCTGCCCTGTGTTCCTCTCCGCCCATCCCGGGCTGGATGCCAGGACAGTGAGCCGGACCCGTGAGATGAGCCCCACTGCTAAGGCCCTCGTTGCACACATTTAAAATTTTGTGTATGGGGCTGGCAGGATGGCTCAGTGGTCTAAAGCGACTGCTTAGGAAAGCTTAGGCAGTGGCAGGGACCGCGGTTCCGTCCCCGGCTCCACATGCTGTGCCAGCCCCGCCCCCAGGGCAGGCTGAGCTGGCCATAATAAAATAAATAAATAAATAAAGTTTTTTAAAAAAGAAATTTAGTTTTTTTTTTTTTTAATTTATGTATGTGACTTTTGATTAAAAATAACATCCAACACAGCCATGAAGGCAGAGAGGAAGGAGTGCCGGAGCATGCAGCCGGAGTCTTCGGAGAAGAAGGCTTCCTACCTGGGCCCCCTGCTGTGGTCCTATGAGGAGCCCCAGGCTCCCCAACTCCACACCCCAGCGCTGGAAACTCACCCCGCATGGTCTTGCGTCCCTGCCGGCAAGGCAGCCGCCCAGAGATGCGCAGGATCTGTTTTCAGCCTGCTTCGTTTATAAAGCAATTTTGAAAATGATTTTTTTTGTAGACAGAAAAAAAAAAAAAAGCCGCTCAAACACAGAGGAAAAGAGAGAGACTAATAGAATAACCCACTCTCTATCCCCGGGCTTGAAGAATGAGTAAACATTCATCACATCTCCATTTCCATTTCCGCGGTGGTTCATGTTGCTAAATGTTTCAGAGCAACCGTAGACTTCGTGGCACCTGACACGGGAACAGCCCTCAGAGGGACATGAAGAAACGACAGGGCATTTCCTCAGGATCCTGCAATCACTGCTCCACACTGAAGGGTCCTACTTATTACAACATAGCTCTTTGAAATTGATTTGTTCAAATAAGGAGAAAAGCAAGGCCAACCCATAGTTAATTTCTACTGTATTTAAACACAGATACTTACCTCAGTACATTTGACATGTTGAGGAAATCAGGCCCTCTGTTCCATAGCCCCTGTATTGTCAAATTCTAAGTTTCCTTTTACTTTTCTCTTCTACATTGGTGTTTGGTCTCTCCATTCACTATATCCATAAGTCACATGTAGAAGTGTAACCAGATTTATATTCAACTAGTTTTGTGGGCAAGTATACATCATAAATGATGTCACATGCTGTACGTCACATCCTAGCAGGAGGGACACAGTGTTGGTCTACTATTCTCTAAGCATCCTTCCTTCCTTCCTTCCTTCCTGACTACCTGCCTGCCTGCCTGCCTGCCTGCAAAAATTAGGGGCAACCTTGGGGAAAACCCTGTGTAGCCTCAGGATCCTCACTTCTACCACTGGGGCAATAGTCATGTATGCTTCCAAAGCTGCTGCTAAATGCTGCGTGGCATTTTCTTTGAAAAGACCATAGGGCAGCATCTGCAATATGCAAACACTTAAAAAGATGCTCACTTTGATCATACATAAGGCATACAAATGCTCGGACAGTAGCTAGGTCTAGCAGGCTCTTGATTCTCTTAGCTATCATTGTTATCCATATCCACTGCTTTGCCTGACTAACCACATACATTTCACTGAGTAGATATAAGCCGGAGGGTGGGACCCAAGGGGTGCAGGCTCCAGCACAGCCACGCTCAGAGAATTCTCTCTGATAAACCTCCTTTTAGGACTAGATATTTTTTTAATCTTTTTAAACTAGGATCTTACTATGCAGTTGAGGGCTGGCCTTGAGCTTACTTTTGTAGCCCACGCTGGTCTCAAACTCACACTGATCCTTCTGCCTCAGCCTCCCAAGTGCTGGGGTTACAGGCGTGCGCCACTATGCCTGGCCCAGGACTAGGTATTTTTTAGTCTTGATTTTTATTAGTCTATGCCTGGCAGTACGTCATGAGCCCACTCCTCGGGGGGGGGGGGAGGTGCATTTATATAGTGCCCCGAACCCCTTTTACCTCTTTCACCTTTCCCTCCACCTTCTGCTCTACTTCCACTTGCAAAATATCTGGTTCCTTGTTTTCTCTCATCGGTCTTGTGTTTGCTCTTTGTTTTAGCTAGACCTTGGGTTTCCCAGGAGACGTTTAAGTGTGCGTGTAAGACTGGACCATAAACTTCATGATGGTGGGAAGCTGTTCATCCCTGAGTGCATACACAGCCTATTGCATGGCCCTCAGTAACAGGTGACTAGACGGCTGCATCGGTTAGCCCTTCACCTGCTGGGACTAAACATGCAAAGTAAAGGTGGGAAGGGCCGGGGAGACAACTCGCCAGTGTAAGCATCTACCTGGTAAGTGAAAGAACCGGGGTCCCATCCCTGGAACCTCATGCTGTTCTGTCCCTGAAACCCAGGTGCACTGGCCACTGAAACTGGGTATGGTGGCACACACCTGTAATCCCAGCATGGGGAAGGCTGAGGCAGAAGGATCACTGTGAGTCCGAGGTACATAGAGAGACCCTGTACCAAATAAATTGAAAATTTTTTTAAAAGATGGGAAGGCCTCATTTCCATTCTGAGTCCCTAAGGGTTAGAAGCTGCTCCCAGGCAGCACAGTGGAAGAGTGTGGTGGAGGACAGCTGCCCCCTGTTTGGTGACATGGAAGCACAGTCTCTGAGACAGTCCCTGAGAGGGAGGGGTCTGGACCAAGAAGCCCCGAAGGCCACACGTCAGCACCCCACCCAGACACACCGAGATTTATTAGCCCTAGGTGGCTCCCAGTCCAGCAGAGTTGGCAGGTGTAGTCTTCCCAAGGACGGCACAGAAGCCAGCTTCGGCCTGGTTAGTCTCTTCTTGCACCCACAAAACAAGCCCTTCCTGCTAGTTCCAGACATTTCTTCCACTGTCCTCACTGCTCTGGTGGCTTAGCCCTCCCTTTGCACCACTGTGAGCTGGATCAGTCCCACCAGCCCCCCTCCACCCTGAATCTCCTGCTGGGGGAGCTTTGCTGAGACCAGCCTATCTCCACCACTTTTCACAATTATAGATCCTCATGAATTCTGATCCTTTTTTACACTTTCCTTTCTTCCAATTAAGTTCTCAACTCTTGTAAGGCTGAGATAGTTCAGTCTTCCCCGCCTTTCTCCTGTTTCCTAACGCCTGCGCCCAACCCAGACACCTGGGATGGAAGTGGACACCCATTGGAACTTTCTAGAAATACTGTTTGCTGATTTCTGTGTCTTTATTGTGATTTTTCAATGCACTTGGGGACACAAGGACATGGCCTTCAGGGCACTGTCAGAGCGAGCTCAAGTGTGGCTCTGCCTTCTACAGACACCAAGAACAATTACCACACTGCACCATGACTCTGCCTCCATGGAAGATGATGACGTTTATCCCTGCCAACCTGGAATGATGCTAGGATTTGGCTCGAAACAAGTACTAATGAGTGACTAATTGAAGAAACAGTGGATCCACCAACTTGGTGAAATATACATTTGTCCAAAATAGAATCTGGCTCACTCAACAAATTAAGACATTTGAACCATTTACATGGGCATGCCCAGCTCCTAGGAGAAGATCCAGCATATTTTGTGGAAGCAGATGCAATTTCATGTCAAACTGAAATGGAAAAAAAAAATAAAGGAGAGCCATGGGTGACCGCAGACCTGTTTGTTCTACTGAGGAACATCACAGAGCCTTCAAGTTCTCAAGCCTTGAAAACTCAGCGGTAGAATTCAAGTAAGAGAAAGAGCTATTTGGAGACTTTATGGCATTTATTAATTCATGCTTCAGAGCAGCTCCTTCTCCCTCTGCAGTCGCCATTCTTACTCCTTCTCCGGCTGCAGCCCACATGCCCTCCCCGAGTCCTGAGCCTAGGTATTTGAACACCTCTACAATGGCTTCAAAGAAAAGTTATGGTTTCAGGGTATTAGCACAGACATCTTCCAGTTCAGCAGCTCTGCCAAAAGTCAGGACGGTGCTGCCCAGTTATCTTTTTTTAAAATGTATTTAGTACAGGGTCTACAGGGTCACACTACCCAGATCAGACTCGTGATCCTCAGGTTTTTTCAGCCTTCCAAGCACTGGGATTATAGTCGTATACGACCATGCCCAGTCTCATTTGCCATCTCATTGCGCTCCGGGGGCAGGGCTGGCACAGCATGCCGGAGATTGAACCCCAAGCTCTGCATCGGTCAAAGCAGGAGCTTTAATCCACTGAGCTACCTGGCCAGCCCTTGCCCAGTTATCTATATCCTCTGAGCCAAAATGCTGTCTCTCTTTCCATTTCATTCCACCTGACCATGGCCCAATTAAAAAGCTGGGGAATTTTTCCCTGAAAACAGGAATTCATTAAGAGTTAATTCTCCCCTCCTGTGAGGCTCAGCTGGTTTATTTGGAGAATCACTCCCTTTCCCTGCTCATTGAATTCGGTCTTCCTGAATTTCTACTGAAGAAGCATGATGTGTTACTAGGAAAAATATTATGATTGAGCTGCAGTTTGGCACCTCGGAGCATTTCACACCGCTGCACATCTGCAGACAGCAGATGTTCAAGCACAGCTCCCTCCTTGACTGAAATCTGGCACAACATGTACTCTCTGGAATGACTTGAAATTCTAAATATACTCCTAGCGGCACGATGCCAGCAGATGAATTGCTCCTGGTGTGGGCTTTCTATTAAATATTAAAGCATTACATAGCCGCTGCTCTCAGGGGCTGACGGGTTTCAGGGAAGGAGCTGGAGCTTCCCAGAGACCGCTTGGTGCTGCACACGAGAGACCCAGCAGCGGGGCCGTCTGTGGTCATGCTCCCCTACGCAGGTCCCTGTGCCATGTGTGTGGGGCTACTGTCTGCCTCGGTGACTACTGGCTGGCCAGGGGTAAAGCTACCATCCATCAGCTGTCTTCTGTTCTTCCATCTCCAGGACCCCGTGTTCCTCAGGCTCCAATCCCTGCGAGCCTCTGTGAAGACAGATTCTAAACCTACGGCCTCAGGCTGACTTCAGATTCATTCATCAGCTTTCACTGAGCTGAGGCAAAGACCCATTCCAGTTGCTCGCTCTGTGTGTGTGTGTGTGTGTGTGTGTGTGTACACACGTGTGGGCACAAGGCCATTTGTCTGTCCATCTGTCTGTCCGTCTATCTGTCTGCCTTAGGGCAGGTGGAACAGCCTGAGGAAGAGGCTGGCCCAGTTAATGCTCGGCCCTCCTCATTTAAAGAAGCCCAGGGTTTAACAGCTTCTTTTCATGCTCAGCTCTGGACCGGTTGGCCCTGCTGATGCTGTGTGGCTTCCTGTCACCTCCTTGAGTCAATTCCAATGGATGCTGTTATGGTTTGTGTATAGGTGTCCCCCCAAAGCCTCATGCAGTCATGGGGCTGCTTCTGGTATTTGTAGTAGATTATTGTAAAAATGGGTGCTGCACCTTCCGTGGGGCAGGTGAATTGTATTTCAATGTGAGGAAGGAACAGAACTTAGCTGCTTGAACTGCTGCAGGCTCTCCCTGAGCTCTTGCTCTTAGCTGCCCCATGGAAGGTGGCCCTCTGCCATGTGCCGCTCTGCCTTGGAGCCAGCTGAATACGGACTGAAACCTCCAGTAACTGTGAGCTGAATAAACGTTTCCTTCCCTCATTTTGAGTGTTGGGTATTTGTCCCAGCAACGAGAGAAGAGTAACTAAGACAGATGCTCAGCCTCCACCAGGAGGCTGCAGCAGAAAAAGTGGGAGGCCCAGGATTTCTGCTTCCGGGCAGTTGCATGTTGACAGCCACTGGATCTGTCAACTGTTGGAGATTGTGCTTCTTAGATGACTGTATTGGTCAGGGTTTTACTTAGGAGAACAGAACAGATATAATATAAGGAATGGATATGAACACAAAATATACAATCTATAAGGAATTATAAGATTGGCTTATAGTCAGCCACAGAGTCAGATGAGGAAATGTGCAGAGGGCGTCTGCACACTCTGGACTGAAGAATTCAATCCTGAAGTCTGGACTTCACTGCAGCACTCCGTGTAAGTCTCTATCTGTCAGCTAATGGGTCTGCGACAGAAGACTGAAGTATCTCTTAATGGACGCTGAAGACCCTGTGACAGATAGCAAAAGGCCCAAGCTGGAGGCTGAAGAGTCTGCGCTATAAGCCAGACGATAAAGTCCAGGCTGAATGCGAAGACTGAAGCTTCTCCAATGAAGTAAAGTCTTCACATCTTCCTCAGCCCTTTAAAAAGTCTCTTTGTGCTCAGTCATTCTGACGTGGGCCCATTGTGTCCTAGGGTGGGACCAATCATAGCCCAGGACAGGCCCTGATCCGCCCCAGGGAGGAGCCCATCGTATGCTAGGCAGGCCCTGGTCATGCTCCAAGGAAGAACCAATTGTACCCCAGGGCAGGGCTCCCACCAACAGGGAACCAGGCGGATGAGTCATTCAGCCAAGTTGTCACAATGTATCAACCACTATAATGACAGTTCTGTCCAAGTTCATGATGCTGTTATGCCCCTTGTTCTCCCATAGCTTAAAATCCTATTGACAAGAAAAGACTCAAGCACACAGAGTGGCAGAGAGATGTGGCTGTTGGGGTTGCTGATTCGGGGGCGTATGATGCCCCACACTCATGTACACATCACTGCGAGACATCTTTTAGATGTGACTAATGTTTATTTCGTAGACTTCAAAGCAAGGTCTACATCATGGGTGAGCTGCATGGCATCAGCTGAAGGTCTTAACATCAAACCTGAGGTTTCTGGCATAAGCAGAAATTCAGCTTCAAACCTGGAATGGAAATCCTCCTGCGTTTTCATGCTGACCTGGTCTGGCCTCAAGCCTCTCGTCTGAGCCAGCCTCTCGCATATGCACATGCTCACTGTATTAGTTAACCTTGCCTCTATGTGACAACATCCCAGCTTGAAGGGGAAGGGCTTATTTGGCTCATAGTTTCCGTAGTTTCAGTCCATGGATACCTGCCTCGAAGGCATGGTGGAAGGGCGTGGCAGAGCCAAGAGAAAGGCACCAGGACCTGGAGGAGGCACAGAGATGGAGCCATGAGGATCCACTGCTTCTTGCCAGGCCCTCCTTCCTAGGTCTTCACCAATGCCCGGGAATCCTGCAAAGTATGGTCCATCATTGAATTCATCCATTGCTAAAGTCAGTACTGTCTGGATCCAGTCACTCCTCAAGGTACATACAAAGCTGTGACTGCCATAGAATCTTCGATGGGGCAGTGGCTCTCTCTGTCTCTAGCTCTGTCTCCTAGAAAACCTTGGCCTCGACAGGCAGGCATATGCAACGTCGGAGTTCACAGCAGGAGACCACAGCCAGCAGAAGTAAGTTAGGCTTCGTGGAGAAGGAAGGCTAAGCCTCATGGAGAGATAAATAGGGAAGGTGAGATGTGCTACGGAGCAGCTCCTCCAGAAGGAAGACCGAAGCTGGAGAGACCTGGCTTGGACATCTGAGGGTCCAAGGAGTCCTAGCCTAGGTGTGGGGAGCTGCGTATTGGGGGCCGTGGGCGCTAACTGGATGCCCCCTCCACAGTGCTGTTTCTTTTTCCTTCACGCAGGAGGCTTAGATACTCAGATGCATTTTCAGGGAGGGAGCCCTCGCTGCCAGAGCGCACTGACTGACAACAGCGGGTTCTTAGGTTGTTTGCAACTGGCTCTGGCTGTGACCACGTCACTGTCCTTCTTGCTGCTGCATGGCCAGGGCACTCAGCCAGCATCGCAGGAGACAGAGGATGCAGGCATACAGGTAGTGCTGAGGGAAAGAGAAGGGGTTCCTTCCCAGAGAACAGAGACCCTCAGAGGCCGGGGCCCAGAATCTGGTAAAGCTTTCTTGGTGTGTGCATGGGTGAGCCACACCCCTGTCTAAAGCTCAGACTTGCTGCGGGTAGGGAAGGTAATGGTATGAACCTCCAAGCCCAGGCCATTAGAGGAACAGCAGGAGGTGAGGAAAAGAAAGCGCAGAGCTGTCCTAACTCCAGCAGCCAGAGCCAACAGGACCAGCATATGCCCTTCTGCCGTCTGGAACTCCAAGGCCACCACTTGCAGTTGATGTACGGGAATGGAACTCCCAGCCTGAAAGATACCTGTGCTGAATGGTCTGTTCTCTAAAACTGAAGAATGAATTTTAGAAGCAATGAAGTTTAAGAGCAGAATCTATTTACTGAGGGAAAGCAAGCTTCTGTCTGGGAGAGGGAGAGAAGAGGACCCAAGTAGGTTGCCAGGGCATTTGCCTCCTGGAGTTTGTTTGCTTGTTTGTTTGTTTGTTTGTTTGTTTTTAGTACAGGGTCTCACTACACAGAATGGACTCATAGTGATCCTCCTGTTCACAGCCTCCCAGACTCTGGAATTACCAGTGCGCACCACCATGCCCAGTCTCACTCAGCTTCTCAGCGCTCCCCGGGGGGCGGGGGCCGGCATGGCACACTGGAGATCTCATCCTGGTCCCTGCATCCGCCTAAGCAGGCACTTCAGTCTGCTGAGCTACCTGGCCAGCCTCATTCCTAGAGTTTTTTATAGAGCAAAACCATGAGGTGAGGTGGGTCTAAGGCAGAAAACGTAAGAGCTTGCCCATGAGCTGAGACAGACTATGGCCAACCCATAAGACTACAAGCTCAGGTAAAATTGATTAAATCCACGACCCAGTGGGGAAGTGGGCATGAAGGCACAACATGGGCTTATGTGGTAGGGCTAGACTGGTGACTCTTTCTGGTTTAATCCTCAAGTGATCATTAATCCTGATGCTTGTCTTTATGGAGGTAAGAATTTGGTTGATCTCGCGGTCTGGCCCGCAGCGGGAGTGTCTGTCTTTCCACAGTGCCAACGTCTCATCTTCTGTGCTGTCTCCTTGAGGGTCTGGTATTGGGGAAAGAGGCTCCCACCCAGAAAGATAACTGGGAGGAGTTCATGATCTCTAAAACTGAAGAATGAATTTTAGGAACAACAGAGGTTAAGAGCAGAATCTATTTATTGAGAAAAAGAAAGCTTCTGTCCCAAGAGAGGGACAGAAGGGGACCCAAATGGGTTGTCAAGGACCCTGTCTTTTCTAGAGATTTTTATAGAGCAAATCCGAGAGGTAAGGCGGGTCCAAGGTGGAAGCATGCGAGCCTGCCAAGTGGGAGGGCATGAGGCCAGACGGAACCATGGAACCATGGTCCACCAATGGGACTGAAAGCAGGTCAGATTGATTAAACTGGGATCCAATGAGGAAGGCAAATCACATAGCAAGTGGGCAAGAACACAGCGCAGCGGGCCGGGGATTGGGCTGAGCGGTAGAATGCTTGCCTAGCAAGTCCGAAGCACTGCATTCGGTCCTCAGAGCCAAGAACAGAAAACGAACCTCCCCTAAGAAACAATTCAACCAAAAAAATATGGTAAAATCGAAAGAGACCAAAAACAAACAAGGCAACGGAACAGGGGCTTTTCCCAGAGGGGCCTGGGTTAGCGGCGCTTTCTGGCTTCTCTCGAGGTGTTGGACACCTCATCCCGGGCCCATCCCTAGGGAGCTATGTAGGAGCATTTGCTCGCTCTCTTGGCCTGAGGTCTGACCCGCAGCAGGACTGCCGTCCCTCCCACACTTGCGACGCAGCTTCTGTTCCTAGCGACTCCTTCGGAGGCCACCTCCCGCCGACTGCCTGCAGCACCCAGGAGGTCCCACTCCACGTGGGTGTCTATGGCCCGCATTTTCTACTCCCTGTACGTGGAGGCCTTCTTAGATTGTCCTGGTGTCCTGGGTGTCGATCTACGGGCAGACCCGAGGGTGATTTCTGCCTCTTTGCTCTTCCCGACAGTGCAGTCCGGTGTGTGTATGTGTGGGCGTGCCTCGGTGGCCTTTCTCTTTCATGGCTTCCTAGCAGGGAGATGACTAAGGTAACCACATGGCTAAGAAATCCAAAGCGCAAAGGCCTCTGCGAGAGCTGCAACACGATCCACTCCGGAGCACAGTGGGGTGGGGCCGCCTCTACTAGCGTGGGCATCTCAGGCTGGATTTTCAGAAAGATACAGCCTGGACCTGCATACCTCTGGGCCCTAATCTTCAGGAGCCTCATGGCGGCAGGAGGTGGAGACAGTGGCCATCTCCCAGGGGTGCCTCGGTGGGCAGGACTCCCAGGACCCGCAGTTAGGAATGGAGAGTCTGAGTTTCGGGAAATACAAATCAAAGCTATGCTGAAACTCTGTCTCACTCCAGGTAGGTAGGTGGGTGTCATCTAAAACATAAAACGCAAAGCAGGGCACAGTGGGACACACCCGTAATACAGCACTCGGGAGGCTGAGCGCCGCCAGCGCTCAGGCCAGCCTGAGCTCCAGAGTGAGGTGCTACGCCAAAGAAACAAACAAGCCAGCAACAACCACAGAAAAGAGCACAAAGTCACAAGTGCTGGCCCGAAGCACAGGTGGGTGGGGGGCAGGTAAGAGCCCCCCACACTGCAGAGACGAATGTGAGCTAACACAGACACTGGCAGCCATGTACAGGCTGCTCAGAGACCTGAACAGAATTTCAAAACAAGATGATAGGAAACCAACGACGGTTCTGTGCTACTTTTTAATTATCTTCAAATGAAAATAAGAAAATATTAAAGGTAATAAAGTGGCGTGAGGCCCTGAAGGTTGGCTCTGTAACGTAGTGGGAGTCATGGGAACTTAACATGATTTTGATGTAGAAAAATCCTTTCGAGAAGTTTTGAGTAAAATTCTCCATTCTAATTAAAAAAAAAAAAAAAAAGCAAGAACAAAAAGCTAAAAAGAGAAGTACGGTTGGATTTAGCTACACTGTGCCTTGATGTAGCTCCTAAAGGCTCTGTTCAGTGAGAAAGAAAAACCAGGATGAGGACAAGGACAAAGAAAAAAAAAAAAAGAACGGAAAAAGATATATCCATGTATGGACGCAGGATAGCTTGGATAATTGTGCTGATGATTTCTGTTGGTCTATTGAAAGTAGAGGTTAACACTTCCATTTCTTTTAAAGATTTTTTTAATTTATTGAGATGATCATATGATCTTTGTCCTTGGCTCTGTTAATATGGTATATTATATTTACAGATTTCCATATGCTGAACCATCCCTGAATCCCTGGGATGAATCCCACTTGATCATGGTGTGTAATCTTCTTGATTATTTTCTGCATTCTGTTTGCCAGTATCTTATTGAGGGCTTTTTTTGGATCTATGTTCACTAGGGAGATTGGATTATAATTCTTTCTATCATGGTGGGCTCCGCCTGCCCTCAGGTTTGGGTTGGCTCATCATGTGGTGCCGGGGATTGAACCGGGGTCGCTGCAGTTGCCTAAGCTTTCCTAAGCAGGTGCTTTACACTGCTGGCCCATCTCTCCTGCCCAATGCTTCCATTTTTTATTTTATTTATTTTTTTCTTGTTTCAGAACCTTTATTTGTTTATTCACTCATTTTTATGGCCGGCTCAGCCCACCCCAAGGGCAGGGCTGGTGCAGCATGTGGTGCCGGGGATTGAACCAAGGTCCCTGAAGCCGCCCAAGCTTTCCCAAGCAGGCACTTTAGACCACTAAGCCATCCCGCCGGGCCCTGCTCCCATTTTTTTAAACTTTTACAATTTACTTATTTCCTTCTCCTTTTTAATTTCTTATAACTTTTATTAAACCAACTTTGCAGGTTTATATCCGGTAACTTAAGCAACTAATTTGAAGATTTGACCCAATACAGCAACCGCTGATGGATTCCCTATGACTTTGTTTAATGAAATTTTATATCATTCCTATTATTTTCCATTTTGTATTTTTTGAAGAATAAAATAAATAAAGGTATTCAAGTCAGAATGCTACTGAGACCATGAACCAAGTGCCTGTGTTTGGCCCAGCCCAATTCAAAGTAGCGAAGTGGGGCTGGAAGATAGCCTGGCAGTCTAAGCACCTGCTTGGCAAGCATGAGCACCCAGGCTAGGTTCCTGGTACTGCACGCTGAGCTGCTGTGTTGGCTACCAAAACCAAACGTGGTGACGGAAGGCCTGTAACTTCACCACTGGGGAGAATGAGCCAGGAGGATCGCTATGAGCCTGAGCTGCATCGCAAAACCCTGTACCAAATAAATCAATACACAAAAGATTTGTTTTAATTTTTTTTTTTCTTGTTTCAGAACCTTTTTTTGTTTATTCACTCATTTTTATGGCTGGCTCAGCCCGCCCCGAGGGTGGGGCTGGCACAGCATGTGGTTCTGGGGATCGAACTGAGGTCCCTGAAGCCGCCCAAGCTTTCCCAAGCAGGCGTTTTAGACCACTGAGCCGTCCCGCTGGGCCCCCATAAAAGATTTTTAAAAATTAAGAGTAAAGCAAAGTGCTGCTGGCAACAGCCTAGAAGCCCATCCACACATGAATGGGTGTACAGAGTGGAAGATTATTCAGCTAGAAAAAAAAGAAAAATCATCACATTTAGAAAAAGCTGGCCGGAACCGGAGAACCTGATGAGGAGTCCCAGACTGAGGAAGCCAGGGAGCCCGTGGCTCCTCCCTGACGAGACAGCTAGTGGGAAAGACAACAAGGAGACAGAACGTGAAGGCAGAGAGGTAACGATTAGGAAAGAGGAAGCGAGATGAGGTAAGGGGAGGGCTGAGGGGGGAGGAGGGCTGGGAGATGATCCGGGAGTGCTGCGCGCAGGCGCAAGTACCCCGAAGAAGGCCCGCTGTGCTGCACGGTCCTCAGAGCCCCTGGACAGGCCTTCCCTTGCACTGGGTCTTAGGTGAGTCATTTATGAACGGGGCCAGACCCAGGCACAGATGGCCGTCCTGCAGGGACACAGCACACACACGTGTCAACCCACTCTCCGGGCCCAACCCCGCTGCACGCTGGGACCTGAGTGTCTCTGGGGGGTCCAGGGCGGGCCACCGTGGACCTTCTCAGCTTTCCCTGAAACTCAGCAGCCCTGCAAGAGCAGCAGGGACGTGGCCGCAGCGAGTCGGGCGGCCCCTGTGTGAGGTGTGTCCTCAAGCAGCTGTCAACGGCCTAATCCCCAAGGGCAACGCACCCCAACCTGAAGAGCAAGAGAGCCCGGGGTGGAGCTCAGTGCCCAGCAGCGCGCCCAGGCTGCTCACGTGCGAGGGGCCAGCGCTCCAGCGGGCCCTGTGAAGGCGGAGCTGCCGCCTAGGCCTGGAGAACAGCAGGGTCAGGCATGCAGGGAGAGCCCCAGGGCCCGCCCAGGGCCGGGCGAGGCAGCGTGGAGTCTGCAGTGTGGCACCCAGGGCTCCTCCTCACTGGTCCTGCTGTGGTCTTCCGCGCCTCGCTGCCTTTGCCCTTTCCCTTGTCCTTCTGCAACCCTGTCACTCCTTGGGATTATGGTTTCACTGCAGAATGTTCCCCAGGAGTCTCAGCATGGCAGCTGGGTCACAGGCGCCGAGTTCGGCCGCTGATGAGCTCACGGCCAGCCGTGCCGTGAGGCAGTGGGCTTGGTCAGGAAAGGCGAGCACGACCTTGGGCTGGTGCAGCGCCACTCCCGTGCTCCTCCTCCCGTCTCGCTTCACTTCCTGGCTGCCATGATGCCTGCGGGGCTGCTCTCCCAGCCCTCCCGCCGTGCTGCTTCTGCCTTGGGACCAGCAGACCACGGATTGGATGCCCCCTGGGCCGGGTACCCAATTAAACCACCCCCTTCGAAGCCCTGGGCGTCAGCTTTGCGTCCCAGGGACAACAGCCAGCAGCATACTGCTACTTGGACTCCCTGGACTGGTGTCCTGCCTCTGCCACTTGCTACCTGAGTGACATGGAAAACACTGCTTACGTGCCCCGAGCCTCAGTTTCCCCATTGGTACCAAAGACACAGCGATGATTTCTAGCTCGTAAAGCAGCTGTCAGGGTCGGGATGAAAGTACTAACAGCAGCGCCCATCAGTTACCAGGCCTCGGACAAATGTCCGCATGATCATGTTTTTTATCCCTCTGTGACCCTGTCTAGTGATAAGGCCAACAGTGCCCCATCCCTGAAGGCTGGGCTCTTCTAACCCCTCACAGTGATGTGTCCCAGTGTGTGTCCCTGTCCTGTGGGGCCTTAGGTCTCCAGGAAGATGTCACTGAACATGGAGGTGCCTCCTGCCATTCTGGTAGCAACAAGAAGCCGAGACTTTAGCCCTCTCATTTGCAAATGAATATTTGCTTTTAAAACTCACCCTGAGTAAGATGTCAATATCACTAACCTAGGGCAATAATTAGTCTTCTTCTCAACATACACGCAGGCTTTGTGAGCAGTCTATACACACACACACACACACACACACACGTGCACACACACATGTGCACACACACTCATGCACACCCCTGCCACCTCGTATTGTTTTTCAAGTCAGGTTGAATGGGTTTTAATACTCAAGTTTTATTTCACACCGTCTGCCTTCATTTCCCAAAATGAGCTGCTGTTGCCGAACACTGGGCAGCTCTTCTGGTCGACATCCCATGGTTCCAAGTACAGGACCCCTTGGAAAGAGCTCTCGGTCCCTCCCGCAGAGTAAGATGGACCTCTGGGTAACGCCCCAGGCCGGGTCTCCTTCCTTCGTGGTTCTGCTAACACAGTCCTAGAATCAGACTGCCAAGTCGCTCTTCCCCTTCCGAATCCCACCAAGCCTGGAGCCGCCTCAGAGCAGACTGCTGAGGTCCCCAAGTGGAAAGGAACAGAGGACCTCTGAGGGAGCTGCGTCTGAGGGCGGAGGCAAAGACTAGCCCAGCCCTCGGGAGTGCAAGAGGGACAAGAGGGAAGGTGAAGGCAGAGTTCACGGCTACGGTGAGGAGAGCCAGGCCCAGTGCGGAAGTGCAGACCCACCTGGGGCACTGTTGCAAGGGAGAGGACAGCTCTGCACCCTGGAGGGGGCCCCAGTGCCCAGGGCAGAGAGGACACTGACCACAGGGCCCAGCTGATGCCAGACGCACAGAGCTGGTGAAAGTTGGAGGAGAAGTTACGGGGTAGGGACCAAGGCACTGGGAGGGGCCAGTCGCGGAGGAACCATGGTCTTCACTAGCACGTGACTGAGAGAGGAAGAACGGGCCCAGAAACTGTGCAGGCTGGAATGCTAATATCTCTAACCCACAGGGGTAAAAACTTCGCTGAAACGCAAAATCAATTTCCTGTTTTAATCCAAGTTCCTTGGCTTACTCACTGGAAGGATTGGGGTGCCTTGGCTTGAAGCCTTTCTCATGCAATACAAATACAGGGCGCCTCGTTCCATGAGCTGGATTCTTTCATGATTCTGCTTGCAACCCGAACAGGATAAGAAACAAGTAAAGTCCTCTTATGGCTAAACATTGAAGCTAAGCATTGAATTGGATTTGGCTCTTGGACAAGAACTGAAGCCCCACTGTGACAGCCCTGCCAGTGTCGAGAAGTCAGTGTGATCCTATGAGAACTACTACAGGACTTGTGTGTACATAGTGCCTCCTCGACACTACCGCGTCTTCCGCGTGCGTTGCGTCATTTCCTCTAATCAGCCTACGAGCTGGGTGAAGTAGACAGCTTTCTTGTGGCTGGGACATGAATCCCAGCCCCAGAGAGGAGGGGAGGTTCAGTTCACAGTTCCAGGGGCAGCTGCTCCCAAGAGAAAACATCGTACTGGAAGGAAAGCAGCAGCACCAGGCAGGGCGTGTCCGCACATGATGCCCCGCCCACAACCCACCAGACACATCCAGCAGTGAGCTTCATAATCCCCTGGGCAGACCCCAAGCCAATCAAGCTGACATAGTTAAGCTTATCTGCAACAATACGTGTTGTCATTCTTGTTTTACAGATACGACTCAAGTCTCCAGGCGATTCAGTGAGCTTGTGCCCTGTCCCACAGCTACAGAAAACTGTATAAAATGTGGAGCCTGGAATATAGTGGGTGCCCACCATGTGGACGCTCTGCCTTCATTCTACCTGCAGTGCCAGCCACAAACCATTTTAAAATTGTCTGGTTTTTGAAGACGAAACACTCAAAGAATGTCACCTGTTTGCTGCACTGAGACTCATTTAACTGTCATGTGCTCTGTGAGCTGATAGCCCCTTAACGCACTGAGGCTGTGACCTTATTGTCATGTGTCCACTTCCCTGGCTGCCAGTGCTTCTCCAGAGACTTTACCTGATTCCCAGGATGCCTTGCGTCTCCCTGGCATGTGACCAGTCTGAGAGAACGGCAGAATCAATCGACCCCAACCCTGCTTTGCAAGTGGCCGGTCAGCATGGCATCGAGGGGTGTCTCTACTTCTCAGAAATGGCGGTACCAAGAGAAGGAAGAGGTGGTGGGACTTCCGGGGCTGCACATGGAACAGGTGAGCTTTGAACCCTTTTTTTTCTACAGTAGTGTCTCTCTCTTGACGTGTCTCCCTCATCTGCACACAGGAAGCCGCTAATGCCGCAGAGGTTTGAACAGGTTTTGAGGCCAGCCACTGTGCTGGCCACCCACTGCGGTATTTTGCCTCCCAATGTATTCTTAGGTGCAATATTTAACACAAGATTTCACAGGAAACTCCAGACCTCTGACATCCCCTGTTGAATCACAGCTGTTGACCAGGGACGGGCGCTCCTGTAGGCCGCAGCGGCTTGGATCCAAGGACAGCCCCCAGGTGGGACAGGCGCAGTTCTGCGTGACCCGGGCCGACCTCCTCTGGGATCCACGCTCCCCTGGGCCACTTGTGTGTCCCCCAAGGGGCCGGATTTTGAAGGAAGGAAGGGAAGGCAAATAGCAATGGGCTTCAAGGCTCATAACTTGGTCTAGTTCATAACAGCGAATGTGCCTGGAGCCTCATTAACTGCTGCTTTTTGTATTCTTATGCCTGTTTTGCAGAGGGACAACCTGGAGATCACAGTAGCTCACTGACAGGTGCATGGTCACATGACTGTTGAGAGGTCTGCTGTGCCGTCTGTCTCTCTGTCTCTCTGTCTCTCTCTGTCTGTCTTTTTGTCTCTCAATTAAACCCAGAGGCCCCTTATGCTGAGCAGGCATTGCCCAACCGAGCTACATCCCAGACATTTATTTATTTATTTATTTGTTTATTTATTTATTTATTTGACCAGGGTTCGAACTCACAACCTTGCCCTTCCAGGCAGGCACTTGCACCATGGAGCTCTCTCCCCACCCCTCCCCCACCTTCTTTTTTCTTTTCTTTTTTCCCCTTCTGTTTTCAATGCAACAAGGTCTTGCTAAATTGCTTTGGCTGTCCTTGAACTTTTGATCCTCTTTCCTCAGTTTTTTTGTTTTGTTTTTGTTTCTTGTATTTTACTACAGGGTCTACAGGGTCTCATTACACAGATTGGACTCAGTGATTCTCCTGTTTTCAGCCTCCCAAGTGTTGGGATTACAGGCGCCTGCAACACCACACCCAGTCTCCACCGCCTTCTTGGCACACCCTGGGGGGACAGGGCCAGCACGGCATGCTGAGGATTGAACCCTGGACCCTGCACCTACCTCAATACTTCAATCTGCACAGCTCTCTGGCCAGCCCTTGAGTTTTCCGAGTAGCTGGGTTACAGACAGCCGCTGCCCTGTTTGGCTTGAAGTCAGGTTATTCCTGCTGCAAGCTGGGAGTAGAACACCACACTCTCCCCTTCTGCACGGCAGCCCCACCCTGCCCTCCTTCTCTCTGCGGAGGCCTCCACCTGCTCCTTTCTGCCTGGGGCCCATGTGACCCAGCGGGTGACTCCGAGTGCATGCAGTGCTGGCTACCCTGTGCGGGGTGAGGAAAGCCAGGCAGGGCTGTGCTCTTTCCTCCATTGGTCCGCTGAGTCCGACGCGACCCTGCATGCAGTGAGTTGCGTGGGAGAGGACAAATGGCTCTGTGTCACTGAGGTCACTGTCTGCATCAAGCAGGAAAGTCTGGATGACTCTCAGTCTGGCAGTTCGACAGCCACCTGCAGTCTTCATCCCTGGCCTAAATTTCCAGCTTCATTAAATTCTTTCTGTCTGTCTGGCCGCTGTCTTACTGTTTGCCCGGAAGCACATGGAGGTCCCATGAGTTATGGCCGTTCCCAGCCTGAGCGCTGGTGCTCCGGCCGCCTCCTCACCCTTAATTGCTCCTGTACTTCCTCCCCTTATTACTGCAAGTCATGGCTCCCCTGATGATTTCTGAGAGCTTCAGAGGTCACTGTGGTGCACAGCAAGCTGTGCTGTTGGGTTTCTGCCCTGTGCCCACCTCATGCACCAAATCTCCCTGGTGATCTACTCTTGGGGTCCACCACCTCCCTCCCCAAGCCTCTGCGCGCAGGGGTTAAATTATGTGGGTGGCTTCCTGCAGGGCAGGGCAGGGCGGGCAGGTGAACACTTCACATGTCCTGCGTCTCCTGTGGCCGCCAAGTGCTGCGGCCCAGCATTTCAGAGCCAGAGCTCGGGGACATCCGTAACCTCTCACTCCTCAGTGCACACCCCACACTGCACCACGGCACTGCAGTGCAGGCTGAGCTGGGGCTCGCCCCTCTACTGCTTTGGTGAGCGCTTTATCGCTACACCGACAAGGAACCCCGGATGCCCCTTGTGCTGACCGACCTCCCCGAGGCTCTTCTCCTCCTCCCTGCACTGAGCAAGCCAGGGACTCCAGGGCGCATGGACCTCAGAGTAGGCCAAGCCCCCTTGGTTGCAGCAGGAGGATTTTACGTAACCAGGTGTCCTCAAAGCTCAAACCGTTTGAAATAGGCTGGTCACACAGCCTCAGCTCAGAGGCAGGACAGTCTAAGTTCTCCTGCGGGTGCTTGCTCAGCAGCTCCGGCGTCCTCCTTGCTAAAGGAGCGGCCTCGAGGCTCCCGGAGAGGCTGGGCCCAGAGCTCAAGGCTGAGTCACATGGAGCTGTGGACCACGGATGGAGGTGGCCAGCTTCCAAAAGGATACATTGCCTGAGTAAGACGCAAGGGGTAGAGGGCGCAGCATGCAGGCCCAGGCAGCTCCGCCTAGTTCCTGCTTCCTCTGAGGCTGGCTGTGGGCACCCTCTGGCTCTGCTGAAGGCAGGTTTCTGGGAAACAGTTTCAGAAGTGCACAAGCCCTGTCTGTCTCTCTGCGCTCCCCCTTCCCCTCCCCAGTGGGAAGACCTTCCTGATTTGTACTGTCAGTAATGAAGAGTACTGCTTCATGTTGAAAGGAGTGGAGTAATATCATACGCCCATCTACCTGTCTCTCCATCATTCACCCGTCCATCCACCCATCTATCCATCATGCATCCATCCATAATCCATCCG
>PVJA010006894.1:0-70971 GCA_004027025.1 Myocastor coypus | reverse complement strand
TTTTTTTTTTTTTTTTTTTTTTTTTTTTTTTTTTTTTTTTTTTTTTTTTTTTTTTTTTTTGCTTGAAGTTTACTGAACCTTCTTAAACTACTAATTTTGAATTCTCTGTTGTGCAGGTTATATATGGCAAGGGGTTCAGGGATGGAAGGAGGTGGGAGGGAGTAGTAAAGGGAAGCAAAAGTGACCCAGGTGTGACACGTATATGTACCGGTTATCCACAGTCAGTGCCTTTATTATGTAATACAGACATGTAAGTGACAGCAAATGTTAAGATGAATTTTCATTTCTAGAACAGCATCCACCATTTGTGCCTCAGTTGAATTCCTTCATGGTGTCCCGTTTTTCTAATTGTTGTAGGTCCTTGCTGCTGGGTGATGGGAGAAGTAGAGATGTTGTATATTTAGCATTTGTAGATGACTTTACCTGTGAAAGTCCTTCACCAGTGGGCTTGTCTGAGGCTTTAAGCAGGAGGCCTGGTTGGCAGCACGGTGGGGGTGGGGTGGGCAGTGTTGGAGTTTCTCGGCAGGTCAGTCCAGTGTCCGGGCCAGTAGAAGGGCAGACCTGGCATCTGTGATGTAGGGTGTGTTTGAACACCATCTATACTGGCATCAACTCACTGATGAGACCCATGGAGATGGTGGAGCTTGGGTTCCCGAGGGAAAGCCTGGAGTAAGTACTGTGTTTGTGAGAGCTAGTCCAAAGGCCACGAGGGCTGGTCTTGTGCTTGGGTCTTAGTCACTCCTTGCTGAGATCCAATATCCAACCTCCACACTGGACAGGAGAGGTTTATTCTGGTTCCAATTTCAGCAGCTCCGTCTTCTTTGTTTGCTTGTCTCTGTTTCAGGATGGCATGGCTGAGGATCAGCTGCTCACCTCATAGTGCCCAGGAAGCAGAGATCAGAGTGAGGAGCTGGGAAGACAGATAAACACTTCCAGGTAATGACCTCTTCTGACCAGACCCCATCTCCTAAAAGCAACCCTGTCTATGAGTACATGAGGCTCTTTGGGGACTCCTAGTTATAAGCCATAGTAGTTAAAGTGGTCCTGGGACATGATTCATGGTCTACAGTGGTAGGCCAGGTACTATGCTTTGTGTGCAAGCTGGATCCCTTGCTATGAGCCTACAGTCTGAGTTCCTGGAGACTGACCTTGGACTCAGGTCCCTGACAGCTCATCTGGAGGCTAGGTCTGCAGGGAATGTCTGGTCCTGGAGTCTACTGTAGTGGGCCTCTGTTCTGGGTTTGCTGGAACAGAGTTAAAAGAAGTCTGGGCCCACAAGGACCTGCTGGAACCTTAAGGTAACCTGGTACTATGCCAGGCAAGGATCTTGAGCCTGCTGGCACCAGTCTAGGGCCTGAAATCATGAAACTTGACTGGTGTCTTGAACTATCATAGAGGACCTGGAGCCTGGGACTTTGGTGCTCAGCCTGTGTGCTGGGTATATGTTCAGTGTTATCAGTGCTGTGGACATTGTTCACTGAAGGAAGTTGATTGGAGGACATAGTGGTTTAGATTTAAATTGTCCCTAAAAGTCTCATGTGTTCAGAGGTTGTGCTTTGGGAAAGTCATTGGATCGCAGTGGACAATTGGATGAGTCCATGGCTGGATGTACTGTTAAGAGGCAGGGCCAGGTTGGAGATGAGCACCGAGTGTGGCCTGGGAGGATGTATCTTTGTCCCCAGCTCTACTCTGATTTCTCTGCTTCCTGGTTGCCATTGGCTAAGCAGCTTTCCTTTGTCATGTTCTTCTACCACGCTGCCATTTCTGCCTTGGGGCCAGCTAACCATGGACTGAACCCACTAGAACTATGAGCCAAAATCAACAACCCTTCCCTCCAGGTGCAGGGGTCCATTATTTTGTCCCAATGATGGTAAAGTGATTGATAGATAACTCTGATGCTTTGGTTAACCAGCCACTCAGTGCCAATGCACCAAGACAATGAGCACAGTTAAGGTTGCTCTTGGAAATCCCATGAAGGCGTATTGAGAATTGTGCCAAATTTACAGGGGACAGTCTCTTCCCATAGTCCAAATAAGAGTGTGAAGGATGAAATTTAATGGTCCATCTGGTCTCTGTGCTTTGTGCACCATAGAACAACCACCAGCTCATTAAATACTGACTGGCTGGGCTTCCAGACTCCCCACTAGGACTGGGCTTTTAGCAAAAATTAATAACATGTGTTGACATTAACTTGCTGAAATTAAAAAAGAGTGATTTTTGTTGGACATTTGCATTTTATGTTCACGGGTGATAAGCTTCTGTTTAAAAGAAAATGAAAAATACTCCTTTTCCAAACACAACCAGGCCTGGCTATTCATGGACTATGTTTCTGAGGCTGTCCATGCCTCAGTAACCAGCATTTTCCAGATGTCTGTTTTTAATTATTTTTAAGTAGCTGATCATTTCAACTGTTGACTTGGAACTGCATGGGGGAAGGACTGGGCAACTAAAACAATTTGACTTGATTCGCTACCTTTAAAGGTTCTTTGCCTTATTCTTTAGGTAAACAAAATTAAGTTCAGTGTTTGGATAGCTGCATCAAACAGAATCAGTGAATTCAGGGGGTGTGTTATAAAAATATAGCTGCGTGTGGAGCAGCTTGAGGAGATGGGGTAGGTGGGAGGGAGGCTCTTTAGTGCTAGGTCTAGCTTTGGTTTTGTATGAATCTGGAAGAGGACTTTAGGCTCTGGAGCTGTGAAGTTCATGCTGGACTTGATTTCTTTCTTTCTTTCTTTCTTTCTTTCTTTCTTTCTTTCTTTCTTTCTAAAACAGTTTTCTTCTTTTGTATAGGGTCTCAGTATGCAGTTTGGACTTGTAGTGATCTTACTGTATTTCATGTCTCTCTGTAAGAAGTGCTTTGGAGCAGAGAGTGTTAGCAGTGTCCACCAATTGTGCTTTCTCAGCTACTTGGAGGTCACTTGAAGATGGAGGGAGGAGAGTCTGGCTAGGTTCTTCATCATAGCCAGCCTTGGGTACAGCACACTGTTGTTCAGGAAGATGCAGGAATGTTTTTCCTCAATGTTAGAGATCTCCTATAATGCCTGACACCTCCCGTGGGTGTGCATCACCTATTCCTTCCCCTTAACTTAGCATCATCCTGGATTCTTCAGATGATCCTTGGGCAGCACTCTGGAATAGGTATGGTCACAGCGGCTCTACGGACTGAGTTCAGGTATTTTACTCCCTGGTAAGCAGCTGAGATGGTTTTCAATATTACACTTGTCTGTTTGCATTCTATGTCCTGGTAGGACGGGCTGATGAAGTGCTTCCTCAGATGGACACAGGCATCTTGTTCCTGAACTTCTCCTGAGTGCACTCTTGGATCCTGTATTGGTCAGGGTAATACTTAGAGGAACAGAATAGATATAATATAAGGAATGGATATTAACACAAAATATACAATCTATAAGGAATTATAAGATTGGCTTACAATACTCAGCCACAGAGTCAGATGAGGAAGCGTGCACAGGGCGTCTGCACGCTCCAGATTGAAGAATTCAATACCGAGGTCTGGACTTCACTGCAGCACTCTGAAGAGTCTGCGACAGATGGCGAAAGATCCAGGCTGGAGGTGGAACAGTCTGAGCTGCAAGCCAGATGATGAAGTCCAGTCTGAATGTGAAGACTGAAGCTTCTCCGACGAAGTGAAGTGTTGACTCCTTCAGCCCTTTAGAAAGTCTGTTTGTGCTCAGTCATTCTGACGTGGGCTCATTGCACCCTAGGGTGGAACCAATCATACCCCAGGATGGGCCCTTGATCCCGCTCTAGGGAGAAATCCAATCATATCCTAGGCAGGCCCTGGTCACCCTCCAGGGAAGAACCGATTGTACCCCAGAGTGGGGCTCCCACCAACAGGGAACCGGGCTGCTGAGTCATTCAGCCAAGTTGACACATGGTATCAACTGCTACAGATCCTGAAATTAATTTTCTTCTTGGAGAAGGTCATATGTCTCTTGAGATATGGGGTGGCACTGATTGTAAGTAAGCAATCGAGGAGAACGTGGACGACCAGCTTCTCCTTCACAGCTGTGGGTGCCTTGGATCTGAGTTCATGGAATCACCCAACTCGGATCCCCAGTCTCTCTGTTGTGTGGTAGGAGGGCTCTGCCCTTCCCGCCCACTCAGCCTCACCAAGACGTGCATTCACCTTGACCGTGGTGAACCACCACGGGTGGTTATTAATCCAAGACACTTCTAAAGTCAGGCAGTCAGTCGCCAGGAACACCACCACCACCACCACCGCTACCGCCACCAACATCACCACCACCTACATAACCCTTGGGGCTGCCGGTAGGCTTGGCCCTTTTCTGGCTTGCTTTGTGGCTGCTGCTTGCTCCTATGATTGCGGTAGCACAGTCGAGTTGACAAAAGGGGCCACGATTTTGGAGGCAATCAGGCACGCTAATTCATGTGAAAATGCTGAGCAGGTGCGAGGAGGGGACATGAAAGCAGTTATTACGCAGAAGTGGCTGGGAGGAAGGCGGGCCCAACATCTGCGCCTGTCCCCGGGCATACAATGGGTCCGGCCTGGCGTGTAAATGTGAGCAGGCTTTGCAGGCGCTGAAAGAGCCTTCCGACTTGGGATTTTCCCTGCTTAGGGTAATTAGCACCGCCGGGTAGGGAGGGTGCTGGATCCGTCCCTTTTCTTCCCCTCTTTCTCCTGGGGGTGGGTGAAAATGGAGTCTGATTTAATTAAGAAAGGCAGTAACTCCAGGCGCTCACCCAATCAAATGTTAACTACTGCAGAATGGGCTTGCTGAGGAGGGCTTTGTGATTTAAATCTGGTCTTTCAGTTTCCAGGGCTTACTTTGTTCTTCCAGTGTTTGGCTGTTTTGTGTTGCTCCCTTCTGTAGACCAGCTTCTGTGCTGAGATCTTTAATTGCCAAAGAGCAGCTTGGAGCTGTGACCAAACTGAGCCTTCCTGCTGCTCCTGGGTGGAGGAGGAGACGAAGAGGAACCAGCTAGGGTGATGCAGGCCAGCAGTCCTAGTGTTCTAGGGGACAAAGGTAGGAGGACTGCAAGCTTTGTCCAGCCTGGGCAATTTAGTGACTTACTGGAAATACTGTCTCAAAATAAAATAAAATAAAATAAAATAAAATAAAATAAAATAAAATAAAAGACAGCAGATGGAGCTCAATGCAAAGGCCCTGAGTTTGATCCCCAGTATTCCCTACCCCCAGTTCGTTGCATCCTTGCTAGTATTTGGAAGGCTGCAGGATAGTTACTTGATTTCAAAATAAGCCTACTTTCATTTTTTCTAAAAGTGTGACAGAGACGTTCTTTAAAATGCAATGCTGCAGGGCAATAAAAGGACGAAAGGATTTTGGAATGTGACACTTTTAGATTCAAGTTCCAACTTTTGTAGTAACCTTAGCTGGTAGGGTCCACAAGAAAAGAAGCTCATGTAGCAGGTCCGGCAGACTGTTGACTAAAGGGGCAAACACTGAGGGGTGCATTAGTGTGAGGCACACATAGGCCTATCAGGCAGAACTAGAGCATAAGAGAGAAGAGGAAAAGACATCGTCTAAAAGAACAGGATTGGTCTACTCACAGAACCCTAGGCCAGCTTTGAAGGACTGGCTGAGGCAGGGCTGGGTTCTAGCCATCGTTATCCCGTGCTAGTTTCCATAGCCCTGGTTCAAGGGGCAATCAGTTCCAAGAAGCTGACTGTCCCTCCCTCAGGAGGCGGCCTTGGTCCTTGGTCCTCTCTAGGAGATGACTGAACCTACTTTGGGGTGGTGATCATGTCATGCGCTGGCTCTCCAAATGCTCTGCTTTTTCCGGAATCCAAAGTGGAGATTTCTGGGCCCAGCAGGATGGCTCAGTGGTCTAAAGCGCCTGCTTAGGAAAGCTTAGGCGGCTGCAGGGACCTCGGTTTCATCCTGGCACCGCAGGCTGTGCCAGCCCTGCCCTCAGGGCAGGCTGAGCTGGCCATAAAAATAACTAACTAACTAACTAAATAGGTAAACAGAAGTTCTGAAATGAGAAAAATAAATAAATAAATAAAATTCTTAAAACACACACACACACACACACACACACACACACACACACACACAAAGTGGAGATTTCCAGGTAATCCTCCAGCAGGGTTGGGAACTGGGTGTTGCAGCCGCTGACAATTGAGAGCAGTTGGAAATGATGTTAGTTGCTCTTGTGTTACTGTCCTAAGTCTTAAAGAAGAATGACGTAAACTGGGTAAATGTAGAGCTAGTAAACCTTGTAAGACAGACATTCCTGAGACTTTAGCACGCCCACCTGCAGAACCCAGCAGAAATTGGGCCCAGAGGTCGAAGGAAATAAGGGAGACAAAAATTCCAGTTTCCCTATCTCCTTTCTATCAATCCTTATTTCTTCTGTCCGCGTTCATCAATGTGAAGCTCAGGAATATTTCTTTTAATTTAAATGTTCAATATAAGTTTGTATCCTTTCTCATTTAGTCTCAAATCTGAGCGGTGATGTGGTACAACATCTCCATGGAGTCAGGAACATTTGGGAAATGAAACAGGCAAATGGAGATCAACGGCGTGTAATGACGAGAAACTTGGCCTACCTCCTCACCCAGGCTGATGGGGAACAACTTCATTTTTCTTTTCCAGGATGGAAAGAAGCACATGGTTACTACCATGTGCTAACACTACTGCCTATACACTAAGCACTGTCTCCAGTGGCTTACATGTATTGGTTCCCTTACCTCTCAACAGAAATATTAACAGGCAGTATTAATTTTCCAATATTATCAGCTAGAAAATTGAAAGATTATTGAAAGAGTTATTTAGGAAACTATGGGTACGTTTACAAACTCAGGGATTCTTGCTTATGGTGCACTACTCACTAATTATATAAGATTGTTTTACTCGGATACTATCAGGGCCATAGCCTCTCAGATGATTTCCTGCTCATCTGTTGAGAATACAGGATTACCATCCTATATTCTCACTGTGATTTACACCGGATTTTCTTTGCACTTTTTGAGTTGACTTTTATTTACTTTCTTTTTATTCATTGCAACTCACTTCTGCAGGGACAACAACTCTACTGGTTTCCTTTCTGCTGCTGAGCTTTTTCTTTTTTAGATTTATTTATTTATTTATTTATTTTTCTTGTTTCAGAACCTTTTGTTTTGTTTATTCACTCATTTTTATGGCCGGCTCAGCCCACCCCAAGGGCAGGGCTGGCGCAGCATGTGGTGCCGGGGATCGAACCGCGGTCTCTGAAGCCACTCAAGCTTTCCCAAGCAGGCACTTTAGACCACTGAGCCATAATGCTGGGCACCCTGCTGCTGAGCTTTTTCAGTGTAAAATACTTTCTTTTATCCATATCTTGAAGATTCTGTTCTGCATTGTAAATAAAGTGGCAAAGTCAGAACTTGGCTTACTGAAGCTTACTGAAGCTCACACAGCGCTGTCTACAAGCAAGCTCTCTGGAGGGGCATCCATGTGTATTTGCTAATGAATATTATCTGTATGGTCTAGGCAGTGAGACCACACCCGCATGAGTCAGGAGGTGTATTGGTTGCTTGTATGCAGGCAACAAAGATAAGCAGAGACTGAGGGTTTAAAGAAAGCTGATGTTCCATGTATCTAAAAATCTGCTCAGGAGCACTTTTGTGCATGCTCCAGGCAGCCATGTGAATCCAAAACACCCTTCCCTGAGGGTCATACCCTGCATGACACCCGGGTCACAAAGCAGAGAACTATATAGCTTGATCTGCTCTCCATATGGACACTGCTTCTGTTGTTTCAGATACTTACTTCTTTCTTGAAGTTGTTCCCTTCTTGGTACATTTTGTTCTCTAAAAGGGAAGAGTTGACCAGCCTGGCCCACCTGGCCACCAACTGCTTGCGTCATCAAGTACAGAGACGAGCAGTTTAGTCCCTGGATTAATTAATGTATCTTAATAAGCCAATGACAGCTACATGGGTTCCTCACAACCTGAATGTGGCCTTCAGTGGCAGACCCAGCACTTTCCTGTCTGCCAGAGGCTTCCAGTCTTGAATTTTACAGCAGCTTTCTCTGGTGTAAAACTATTCACATCCAATAAATATTTCATGGATATTTTCTCTGTAATATGATTTTCTTTTCCACTGCATTTCTGAGTCACATCCTGTTTGGCTTAGTTGTCTGAGCTTTCTTGTCCTATATAACAGAAAATGCAGGTTTATAAATAGTGAGCATTTCAGTGTAACATAGGAAGCAAGAGAAAAGGGTAAGAGAATTTTGATGATGTAATTATATTTCTGATAGACACAGACTTTAATAACATCCAATGAATTTAAAAACACTGTCACTTTCAGTTTGAATTATTTATTCACTTTGATGGCCACTGTTTACCTAAGTTATCAGCCTCTCAGAGGAGAAGGGTGCAGATGTGCTACACAGGAAGCACTGCTGAGTGCCACATTACTCCAGCTCTGTGCTGACGGGCAATCATTCTATTGTCCTATACTCTACTCTTTTCACTATAAAAATGGTCATCTTTTGAGATAAACCTTTTTACTTGATATTTCTTTTACAGCTGAGTGTTTTCCCGGTGTACAGAGTTTACCAAAAAAAAAAAAAAAAAATCAGGAAAAGAAAAACTTGTAGAAATATTTTAATATGAAATTTATCGAGATAGTGAGATGAATGAACACAAGTTACCTGTGGCCTCTATAATTATACAAGGTGCTCAGAATGGTGATCAGGGGTTTTGAGACATTTGTTAGTGTGCTGAATGCTGAAGTGTGTATACACGCTTCTTTGGGGAGGTGGGAAAAGACTGTATTTCATTCTGTGTTAAAATCAGTGTGTTCGGTATATTATCCCATTTAATTAAATGCATGGGAAAGTGGCGAGCACAATGTAAGTTATGCTTATCTGTATGCTGCAAGAAAAGCGTTGAACAAACATAACAAAGATTATGAACAAGCTGGGCATAAAATGGGAAGCTAGCAGGCCAACCTAAGGGGAAGAGTGTAGATAGGGCTCTTTACACAGAGCCACAATGTGTAGAGAAGTCCCAGGATCGCTGAGTGTCTCAGGGGCCGGGCTGAAAGACGGGGCTTTATAGGGAGGGAAAGCAGGAGATGTGGAGGTGTTAAGATTGTTCCCTGGCTGGAAGGCCACCCAAGAAATAAGGATTCCAGCCCTCCAATCAAGAGGAGGTCTAGTTTCCAGTGCTCTGAGTGAGCTCAGCATGGATGTTCCACAATGGCCGCATGGATGGAAGTGCTTCCATTTAAGCACTGGGTAGAGAACAACTATCCTGGAATTCTGATACAGCCAACATAAACAATAATGCTGCCTTACACTCCAAGTTTATAATAATTCTGGACTTATGAGTGGAATGCAGCATAGCGACCCGTTTTCCAGATGTCTGCAAAACTTAGCTGTTCTTCCTGAACAAACAATGCGTGTTTAGCAATGATCCCCAGTCGTCTTCTTTTGGAACTATAGGCTGAAGCCACAGCCTTCACACTGAGCTATGTTCCTAGACATATATATATATATATATATATATATATATATATATATATATATATAATTTTGAAACAGGGTCTTGCTAAACCACTAAATTGCCCAAAACTTATTAATTAATTAATTGCTTACTTTAGTACAGGCCTTGCTGTGCAGCTTGGACTCATAGTGATCCTCTTGTCTCAGCCTTCTCAGCCCTGGGATTATAGGTGTGTACCACCTTGCTAGGTTTTGGAGCTGGCACGGTGCATCCAGGGTTTCTAGGACCAGGAGGCATGTGGTATCAAGGACTGAACCTGGGTTCTTGTACTTTCCAGGCAGGAGCGAACTCACTCACTGACTAAGGGCCAAAATTTATGATCCTCTTATCTCAGCCTTTTGGAGTTCTGGAATTCTGTTATCACATCCAACTTGTTCCTGTGCTTCTTATGCAGTGCTATTTCCCATCAGGTCAAACTCAGAGAAGCAAGGTCACCTGTAAGTGTCATCTTCTCCATGCTTAGAGATTATGTGTCACACCTGAGTTATGCAGTATAGACAGTGAACTTTTGTATTTACACTTAGGTTCAGTCTCCCAATTCTACCTAAATAATGGCACTTCACCAAATGAAAACTGTAAGAGAACAACAAATTGTTTATGAAAGATTTCCCCTTTGCATGTGGTATTAGTCTTGTTATGCATATCATTTTTTTAAGATTTATTTTATTTTAATGCATACCATTTTTAATATAAAAAGTTGTGATGCCATGCAATGTGGAGACAATGAACTTGTCCACCTGTTCATGTATTTTATTTTTTCTCAACATTGTATTTCTTTTTCTCTAGCTATTTCTTGCAGCTTACTGCAAAACCTTTCAGTCAAGTTGTCATCTTTGACCTGAATTAATGGTCAAAACATCAGCTGCATCAATATTTTGACTTGTTTTCTTAATAATTTGTGACATTGCACAGGTGAATGACACTTCCTGCTGCTGGACTCCTTTTGGCTTCTGTTTTATGTATAATCTCTCAAGTGGAACCTTCACCATGGCAGGTTGGAGATCCAGATAACTCTTCATCCTACAACAGTAGCTGAAAAACACATTCACGGTCCTGATACTGCCTGGAAAACAAATATGGTGGCATCTCCTCTTCCAACAGCCTCAGGTATAATTTCCAGGGCTGAGCCTATGGAGGGTAACAGTTCTCAGCATGAACACCATCAGTTAGTCATTGCCCAGCTTGGGCTCATGATATTTTCTAATCATGTAATCAAATTTAGTGTTACCTTGGTTTGGATGGCATTCTGCTGAGATGAATAATTAATCATGTCTATGGAGAAATAAATGTTATCATGACAGAATTCTGTAAAAGAAGCTGATTAGTTTGTTCTCCTAATAAGAAGAGTTTTCTCATCTCATAAAGGAAAGACAGGAAATATTTTAGTGAGCCTTTTTTATTTGCTAGACATTGACCTACCTTTTTATATGCATTTAGATTATATTGTATGAATGGATGCGTGTTCCACGTGCTGTTTTTGGAATATTGTTTCGTTTTTTTAACCTAAAAACATAAGGGAAGTTCTTCTGTTACAACAGGTATGCAGATTTGTTACTTGTTTTCAGAGTAGCATCGTGTAGTTCATTTATGGTTTAGATAACCAATGTTCTGTTAATCGACAGTTAGCTTTTTTATGAATCATTGCTTATAGAACATGTGTCTTTCTGTCTATGACTGGTCCTGTGTTGGTACATGTGACCATTAATCAGGATGTGTCAACTTAAGTGAGTTAAGAAACACCTGGCAAAGTACTCTATTGGGCATATCTGGGGAGGATCCCCGAGATGATTGGCATATAGGGCAGCCAACTGCGAGGAGGATGCACCCTGACTGAGTTGCACAAACCAATAAACTTATAGCTTAGATACTATAAAAGGGAAAGGAGGAGGCAAGTGGCATGCGATTTTAGAAAGCCACATGCTATTGAGGAGATGCATATTTTGCTCCTGGCTTTGCTTATGGACTCCAGACTCCAGTTTCTTAAACCTTTCAGTGTAGACTCAGACCAGAAGCTCTCTATGGAGCTGCCAGGTCTCTAGTCTCACTATAGCATAGCATTCTTGATCCCTGTTGTTTTGTGGCTTCCAGCTTGTCAGGATGAGCATCTCCTGGCTTTTCCAACTATCTAGTATGTGGACAGCCACTGTGGACCTTCTGGCCTCTGATTGTGTAAGCTGCCTAGTAAACTCCTTTGCATAATTATACATATGCCTTCTTTTGACTCTGATCCTCTAAAGAGTACCAATCAAAACTGGTTATTTGCCAATACTGTGATATAATAAATAGCATCTAGGGTTGTGTATAAAACAAGAAAATCTTAGGAACTTGGAAAAAATAACTTGTAGAAAATTACTGAACCTGGCTGTGTCATAGGAAGCAAGACAGGTGACAGTAGTTCAGGGATAATACACAGCTTGGGTGAGGCTGGGTTTCTGTGGGTGTTCTCTGGAACTGCAGCCCTATGGCACTTGATTTACTCCTGAGCATAGTTCCCAAAAGAGGGTCCAGTACTTGAAAGTCAGCTGCTTGTGGAGCTTTCCTGAGTGGCAGTCCACGCATGCACCACCATCCCAGAAGGCAGGCTGGAACTTGGATAGCTATGGGACCCTGCCCCACCCTGCATCACTATGAGAGCCTCACTGCACTGCAACCCACCACACACTGTCGTGAGAGCTTTTGTGAGCCCTACTTAGCCCCCACCATCATGAGAGCCATACAGAGCTCTCACGTACCCTCCGTCATCATCCAAGGTTCACTGAGTTGTAGCACTCTCTATCTTTCACTATCCCAGAAACCTACACTGAATCCCACAGAGTGGAGCTTTGGGGAGCCTACTCTCCCCCTCTTAATGTCTCACGAGACTTGCTGACCTGTGTCCTGCCTCCTCTATCATCACTGCTGAGCCCAGGTGAACATTGGGAGCATGAAAAATGTCAAAACAAAAGAGCAAAAGGCAATCTCAGATCTCCATCCTAACCAAAACAAGTCCAGGAGACAAGCACAGTGAAGAACCTGGAAGTCACACACTTGAAATTATTTTTTCTTTAAATGTATTTAGTACGGAGCCTACATGGTCTCATTACACAGATCAGACTCATAATGATCCTCCTGTTTTCAGCCTCCCAAGCATTGGGATTACAGGCACATGCCACCATGCCCAGTCTCAGTCACTCTCTCAGTGTACCTTGTAGGGGGGTCTGGCATGACATGGCTTACCAGGGATGGAACTCCCATCCCTGCATCTGTCTAAACAGGTACTTCAATCTGCTGAGCTACTTGGCTAGCCCTGAAATTTCTGAAATGCTGGCAACTGAAATAAAGAAATAACTTAAACAGGCCATAAAAGAAATCAGATCAGAAATATTCTCTCAGGACAAAAAAAAAAAAAAAAATCATGGGAGAATTGGTCAGTACATCTAAAGAAGACATAGATACAAAATAGAAGAAAATAGAAAAATGGTAGAAACATTGAATTAATAATATAGCTGTTGAGTTATAATTTCCTAGCTACAAAATGATTTAAAGGAAAACAATATAAGACTAATATGTGTCAACAAAACAGCAGGAGTTAATACAAATAACATAAAAAACTATCTGCAGAGTAGTAACAGAACATTTTCCAAGCAAGGAAAAATAATCTGAAGTACACATTAGTGAGGCATATAGAACTCCAGTTAGCCATATTCAAAATAAATCTACACCCAGCCATATAATAAATCAAGATTCTAAAAATTTAGCAAAAAAGCAGAATATTAAAAGCTGTTAGAGAGAAGAACCAGATTTCCAAACTATCAAATCAAGAAGAGCTTGGAGTGAAGCATCTCAGGTCCTGAAAGAAAATAACTTCCAACCCAGATTGATGTACCCTGAAAAATTATCTTTCAGAATTAAGGGAGAGAAAAGACACTTCCATGACAAAGAACAACTGAAGAAATTCATGACCACCAAACTACCGTACAACAAGGACTGACAGATATTCTAGGAAGAGACAAAATTGACCACTACTTCAACAACAATGACAGAAAGGAACAGAAAGTAGAGCAAGCATTTAATACAGAAGGGAAAGCTAGGGAACCTACAGTGGAAAAGTGACACAACAAAGATAAGCCAGTGAATGTCAGTTATAATCATTAAGTGGTAATGTGGGACTTTAGCACTCCCCTCTCACAAATGGGTAGATCAACTAGGCAAAAATCACCAAAGAATAATAAAACTTGCACAGAAATGGATTTACTCGCCCTTTACAGAGTTTTACCCAATAACATCAGAAAAGACATTTTTTTCTATTAATTTCTAAAATTACTTTTAATAAGAAATTACAATGTGACAGTTTCAAAACACATTAGTAGTACATTCACAATAATTGACCCAATGCATATTGTTGTCTTTGTTGTAGTTATATAGGGCACAGAATGTAGGCATGATAAATTTTCTAATGGTTATTGATACAATAGATTTCCTTTCTTTGATCTAAGAGAAGGTAGTTGTATACATAGTCAAATATTCCATAATTGCAGTGTGTTACTAGCAAAACCAGCAATGTTGGAAGCTGTTGATTTGAGCTGTTTACAGCTAAGCATATTAAACTACATTTACATTTTATGCATCATGTTTAAACTTTTCTGCTGGGTGGTTAAGGGTAAGTTATAACAAAACATGTGGTTTTTGTATCTTTCAAGGTCAGTCAAATTCCCTCAGGATTTACTTTGGAACCATGTGCAATGCTTTGACATGACGATAGCAATGTGTAACACTAAAACTATGCTTGAAGTGTCTGTCATTCTGGTCTTTTAGATGTGCGCTGCTTTCACACATGTAATTTCAGTTACTGTTATACTCTCTCTCAAGTAAATGGTTGGTTTACAAGAAAATAAAAAAGGATATTAAATGAGATCAAGAGATGAAAAAATGCCAAAGGATGGACAGGCTAAAATTTGATACATGCTTATATTTCTAAATCTCTGTGTAAAAAATGTATAACTGCTTTTATCACATTCCATAGAAATTTATTAGAATATCAATGATTTATGGAAAATACCAATTCCATGTTAAGTCTAAGATCTTTGATAGTCAGAAAGACAGTGATATTAAGCTTGAACACCCATGTTTTAGAGTAATAGTATCACTAAGCTTTTCTTTTGGAGGGCTAAGATATAAGTTTATAGACCAAAAATTAGAGAAAAAGAAGGGCTACAAGGATAGTCAATACCTTGGACCTAGCCCTTCAGGGTCAGTGAGGACTCAGGACAGAGCAGAACCTGTGCTTTAATATCCTATAACTCAGTGGTTTCCCAAATTTTCTGTGCAAGGAGATTAAGGAACCACAGAGGAAAGGGATTGATGTTATGTAGTGTGCCTACAGAGAGTCACCTAGAGAGAAAACATTCTCTCAGGCTTTCACAGAGAGCAAACTGGTCAAGCAATGGCCCTTACTCATCCAGATGGCTGACACTGACAGCAGTTCTAGAAAACACATCCTATTCTGCTGCACACAGGATGTTCTCTAAAATACACCATATGCTAGCATGTACAGTATGCTTAAGTAAATGCAAAGGCATAGAAATTAACCCGTGCATATTATCTGACCATAGTGCAGTGAAACTGGATATTATTGACAAACGAAATCACAAACACTCCACAAACACATGGAAATCAAATAACACCCTCCTGAACAGTCCATGGGTCATACATGGAAATTAAAGAAGTTAAACAATATTTACAATTAGACAAAAACGCAGGTACAATTTACTGGAACCTGTGGGGTATAATCAAAGCAGTCTTAAGAGGTAAATTTTTAGCAGTAAATTCTTACATCAGGGAAACAGAACAAGCCCAATTAAACAATCTTATGCTGCACCTCAAGCTTCACAGGTGGGGATCAAGCTATCAACTCCCAGGCTTTCAAGAGAAGCTCCAGGTCCAAAGTACAAGGAATGTTTGCTCCCTGGTTTTCGCTTCAGCCCTCAGCTGTATCTGAATCTTCACCACTTATAAGGCTTTGGCTATTTCTGCCTTATACAGAGCCTTTTGATATATCCCTCTTTTCCTTTTATGTGGAGATGTTAAATGTTCATGTACTCTTGTAGGCAGTGCGGTTTTTCTCATTTTCTACAACAAGGATATGATATTCTCCAGCCATGCAGATATACTCAGGTCTGAGAAAGTTTGTCGTGTTCCTGAGCTGATGCCAGGAAAACTGAGTGTTTTGCAAAGCAGAAATTTTATAAACTCCCAAAAGCTATACATATTGTTTAAATACATATTAAATAGCCTCCAGGAAGCTAGTTCCATGAAATGTAACTTGTAGTATTGCCTGAATTGAGCACTTTGGACCTTAATATCATTTTTCTTCCTGTTGGATATTCATGTCCTCCCTGTTTTACTTCTGATAACATTTCAGAGTCCCTGGACACACCTACTACCATGTGCCTGGTCTGTGGAAGTGTCAGGCCCTCTTCATTCATTTGCTGCTGGTGAAACCATGACACCTCTTCCCTATATTTCAGAAGTTATCCCCTGATCCACTGCATACTTCTCTGTTGGTCTCCTCTAACAACATCCCAAGAGCTATGGACAGAACACAACTCCGGTGATGACAGATGCCTGTTTCTCTGCCTTACCTTGTCATTTATCCTTGGATTTAGCATTCCATTCAAACTTTGTCCTGCAGGTCTGACCTTTATCAATCTTTGCCAAACTTTCTAAAGGGATTTTTTCTCTCCTCTGTCTACTACAGCTTACTGACCTTCTTCCAGTTATTTGAGCACAAAGGGCTTTCTTCTCCCAGACCTTTTTCATCTTATTTATGTTTTCTCTTCAGGTTACTAAGCTGTCCCCTCCCCATCATGGTCCTGCCTCGATCTCCGGTTCAACACATCCTGCCTCTTTTGGCCCTCAGTGGACTTGGAATAATGCTATATGTCTAGTTTTGCCCCCTGAAACATCATGCGCTCCTAGCAATTCTGAGGGGTGTTGGGTAATAGGTTGATACTCATCAGTGGACCAGTCAGTCTGTTGGTGAATTTATAGCTAAATGTGAAAAAAGTTCTTATAAGGTTAGGGCCTGTAAAGATAGATCACAGACAGACATTGTGATATCAACATACATGCATATAAATGGTATTATGTACAAATTCACTTGCTTGCATTCTGCTTCTCTCCATGGAATATAAGAGAGGATGGTACTCTGTATATTTTGTTAAGCAGTAAGTTAGTGAATTATGCAAAAAGATTTATGAGTGGTACTTTTTTTTTTTTTTGTAGTACCAGGAATCAAATTCAGGATCTTGCACTTTCCAGGCAAGTACATATTCCACTGAGCTATCTCCCCAGCCCCAAAAGTAGTACATTTTTAATGCAATTCAATATGCATGTTTTAAAATGTAAGTTATATCATATGTCCATATCTATTCACGTATAATGTTCATAGATACAATATTAATGTATAATAAATTATTAATATATTAATATAACATAATATAATATAATATAACAAAACGACTATACAATAAATATGTACCTTTTCTTGGTTTGTTCAGTAACAGAATAATTTTTCTCTATTTCTCTGTACCCAGAGAGATCTCAGTGAGTAACAATATTTCTTTAGTCTTCATTCTGTAAATGTTTATTGAGTACTTCACTATGATGAATAGTTTGTAACTCTCCAAGTATGTAGACATGGAAAAAATATTTTCTCTAATTTTTCAAGGTTTAGAAAGACAAATGTTGACTGAAATAATTGACACTTTGGACGAAGAACCAATCACTTATAGGTTCCACACCTATGTGACAAATACACTGTAAGGACAGAGTTTGATGAGACTCTGCTCTCAGTAATGACACACAAGAACTAATCTAAATTTCCACTTATTTTAAAACATGAAACTTTGATATTCAAGATGATGTTTGCTAATGAGTTTCTTACAAGTTAAGAAAACAATGCAAAAGTCTATTTCCGCTTTTTTTCACCATTGTAATAGATTTACTATTTCTAAGGGACCAAGACAGATAATGGAAAATGAAATTGACCTGACTTTCTTGCTAACAATAAACATTTTCCAGAAGTGTAAAGTGCATGCTAAGTATATGAAACTAATTATTTTATGACCTGGGGTCCTCTGGAGATTTGTCTTTTATCCACTCTCTGTTACAGAAATATCCAATGACCTAATATAAGAGTAACAACTTCTACAAAGACAATTCCTGTAGAGTTAGCCCTGAAAAATCTTTTGGAGAACTTGAATTGTGTTGTTAATTATTTGAAATGTCCACTTCCTTGCTTGAGTTGGCCTGATTAACGTATGTGACCAATGGCTGGCTCTCCGAGGCTTCCTTGTCTCTCCAGCAGATTTGTCTGTGGAAGCCACAGTTCTGAGGCAGAGGTGGTCACGAAGCCTTCCTTTGGCTCCAGTGCTCCCTGAACTGAGGTAACTGTGCTCAGGTTCATTTCCTGGTGTGTGGCTGCCTTATGTGGGACCGACGTCAGAGTAATTAAGGCAGGTTCTGGACCTTTGTAAGGCAATAGCTAGATTGTTTCTCAAGACTCGATGGCTATCAAGAGGGAGAGGAAAATACAAACAGGAAATTAATTCACACAATAATGAATTTTTTAATTAGTACTTAAAAATCCAAACTTGAGCAGCATATTTCCCTGTGGGGAATGGTATAGAATGATCCAGGTAATTAGGGGGAGTGAAGATATTAAAATAAACTTATGGAGATAAAGCAATACAATATGTTTGAAGGTCAATAGCAGCAATCAAACTCAGGGTATGAAGCTATTAGAGAAAATACAGGTTGCATATTGCTATTTCTCTTGAAAAAGGAGTAGGAACAATCACTAAATTTAATAAAGAAATTGACTGATAGAACCATATTCCTCAAAGGGTATTAAAATGCTCTTTGAATATAAAGTGGCCTTTATTAATATTTTTAATTTGCTCTGTGTTACAAATCATATTTTTATTGTGAAATTTCCCAATAAAACCAGAATGCTAAGGTAATGTTTTAAGGATAATTACCACTGTTTTCTCTAGGTGTGATAATGAATATACACGTAATAGCACTTTAAAAAAATAATAATGCTCTTGTGTGACCATTCATTCATCTTTTATAGCTTAGACTACAATCACCTGGAATACAAAAAAAATTCTAAATAGTATACATCCTCATAGCAACTTTGAATGCTTTTGGAAAGTTTTTTTAATCTATAAAAGGAAAATATCTGCTTTGCTTATATATAGGTACAAGTATAAGAATCAAGAATAAGGCATAAAAATAAAATTTAAACATTGGAGAGACAAGACAACTATTTTGGAGTCTTTTTTTATGTATTTACAACAGGATCTACAGCAGTGGTTCTCAACCTTTCTAATGCCGTGACCCTGCAATACAGTTCCTCATGTTGTGGTGATCCCAAACCAAAAAGTAATTGTGGTGGCTACTTCAAAACTGTAATTTTGCTACAGTTATGATTTGGAATGGCTTTAGGGGGCCCCTGTGTTTTGGTCGTTTGACCCCTGCCAGGGTCGCGACCCACAGGTTGAGAAATCCTGAATTCTAAAGGGTTTCATTACACAGATTGGACTCATAGTGAGCCTCCTGTTTTTAGCCTCTGAAACACTAGGATTATAGGCACGTACCACCATGCCCAGTCTCAATCACTATCTCAGCACACCCTAGTTTTATTTTAGAGTCTTACTCCATCTCTCCTTACAAAATGTAAATGACATCCGAGTTTCTGGGTCTATATAGGGTAGTGTTGGTGATATTCAACCATTAATCTTAGAGACAAGGCCTCAGCCAGTTGCTTCAAGCACTTGTCTTATTTTATTTATTTATTTATTTATTTTGCTTGTTTTGTAGCGAGAGGCAACTTTGTAATTAAGGATTTTTTTTTCCTTGCTGGGTGGTTAAGGGCAAGTCGAATCAAGACCTGTATAACTAAACATTCATTTTTTTTTTTTTTTTTTGTATCTTCCAGGGTAAACTTTGAACTTTCTATGTACTCAGGCTGGATTGGAACTCATGGCAATCCTCCAGCTTTACACTGCCAAATGCTTGGATCATATACATGCAGAACTTGTCTTAGAATAATGCCACCACATGACTACATTTTGAGCTGCTATGAAGTTCTTAATGCCCTGTGGCTTTCAGTCCTCAAATGCTGATATCTTCCCATCATAATATTTAAAAATATCTCCTCTAGTTTAAGGCATTCGGCTATGGAAAGTAAACCTTCATTAGTCTATGGGATGCATCTTAACATTTTTCTCTCCTTCTCCAGCCCTTCAATAGTACATAAGGCTGAACATGCTAGTGCACTCCTGTTATCCCAACTCTTAGGATGCTGAACCAGGAGGATCGCTGCATGCTCAAGGCCAGCCTGAGCTAGCCTGAGCATCATAGCGAGACTGTGTCCCCAAAAGACCTAAATAAAATAAAAATACAATAGCAATCTGAATTGCTGAAATGAGTCTAGATATTGCTTTCCTTGATAGTGTCGAAAGCAAAGTCAATATGGACAGAACTTGGCTCCTTGGCAGAACATACTTGGGCCTATCGTTGGGATAATTGGGATACACCCTATAAGACTCTCTGCTAGATGAACACAGAGAGTATTACTCTTCTTCGTTACTCTTGGAACTGATCCTACATAGCAGCACATTTCTTAATAATATCTGCATCTTATTTTTCTATCTAGCATCATCATCATAATAACTTTATCTTACATTTTCTTTTCATTGCATGACACATTGCACAACTATATGCACTAAAGTTGGTGACCAACTTAAATTAATAGTTATTTCCTGCTGTAATTTGTTTTGTTTTATAGTGCCTGAAGAGTTTCCAACTTTTCCAGATATTCCCAGGATAAAGTCTTATTTAAGAAAGGATATTATTCTTGCTCAGTGGCTACATGACACAAGTTCAGTTTCACCAAGAGAAAAATCAATTTAGGGGCAGTTTTATCAGAGATGGGTTTTCCATTGGAGCTACAGAAGCTGTATTTTGAGAAGTCTTTGAAGGACTTTTTCATGCTTGATGCCAGTCCAAAGACTATAGTTAATTGATTTCCGCAGACTAACCCAATATAGTCCAATAGTCCACAATAGTAGTGAGTTACCAGCACAACTGGCAATTGTCAAAAGTTTTTGACTTGAGCCTTTAACAGTTCAGCATATTAATAGAGCTTTACTTTGCACACCATGTAGTTACACTTTTCTGCTGTATGGTTGAAATCAAGTTAAAGCAAGACTTATATAACAAAACATGTAACTTTTGCTATCTAAGAAGGTCAGTTAAGTGTCCTCCAGATTTACTCTGAAACCATGTACAGCAAGTTGTAGGTCTTTTGTCAGTGTTTCGTCTGGATGAGTCATTGCCATTGTTTACCAATTTGCTTTCTGTAAAAGCCTAAGAAAATTTTTCCTCTCTAGGTGACTCTGCTTAGGCACACTATACATCATCGATCCCTTTCCTCTGTAGCCCCATAATCTCCTTGATCAGAAAATTTGGGACAGCACTAAATTACAGGATGTCACAGAAGAGGTTCTCTTATGTCCTGAGTCTTGACTGACCTTGAAAGGGTAGGGCCAAAATATTGGCTATCCTTTTAGCCCATTGATCTCACTAATTTTTGTTGTGCAAACTTCAGTGGTCAACCCTTCAGAAGAGAAGCTTAATTATTACCGTATAATAGTGGCGGTTAAGCTTAACATAACTGTCTGAATATCAAACACCTTAGACGTAAAAAGGAACTGCTATTTTCCAACAACCATGGATATTCTAAAGTTTAAATTCCTATAGAATGTTAAACAACAGTTACAGGCTTTTAACACAGAAATTGAGAAATCAAATCATATACAACATTGTAGTACGACATTTTGTTTTTCTTTTCTCTTATCTACTCTTAATACTTTTTTTTTTTGGCTTTTTGAGACAGAGTCTCACTGTGCAGTTCAGGCTGTCTTTGAGCTCACTTTTGTAGCCCAGGCTAGTCTGGAACTCGCAGCGATCCTCCTGCCTCAGCCTCCCGAGTGCTGGGATTACAGGCGTGAGCCACCACGCCCGGCTTCTTAATACTTTTTTAAACCAACATTTATTTTAAAGAGGGTCTGATAATATTTGATATGCCATTAGAAGCAGTATGTATTTAGAAGACCAAAATGACAGGTATTTTAAGCTTGGCTTTAGTATCACATATTGCTGTCTGCAATGTACTTGCTCAGTTCACAGATATCAGCATGTAGAGTGAATAAGGGTGAGAATTCTACCCTTTAACTGCTATTTTCAAAAACCTGATGGAAACTCTTAGGACCATTGTCTTAACCATCTTGTTAATATAGATGTATTGTTTTTCCCCTACCATATTTCCTAACTTTGTCCTTTCTCTTCATTGTTTAATCCTTAAGGTCTCTCTTTTCATTTAACTGTGCTACTATAAACATAGACACACATATATCACTAGGATATGATGTTTTCAGTTCTTTGGGGAAAATTCCCAGAAGAGGGATAGCTTGATTGAATAGAATTTCCAGTCTTAGCTTTTTGAATAGTCTTCATACTGATTTTCATAATGGGTTGCACCATTCTACATTCCCATCAGCAGTGGAGAAGTGTTCCTTTTCCCCAGAGCCTGTTCAACATTTGTTGAGGGTTGATTTCTTTATGATAGCTCTTCTTTCTGAGGTGATATGGTACCTCAGTGCTGTTTTAATTTGTATTTCACAAATGAACAGTGAAGTAGAACATTTTTTCATGTATTTACTTGCTTCTTTTATTTCTTCCTCTGAGAAGTGTGTGTTTATCTCAGATGTTCATTTTTGGATTAGGTCCTTAAATTTTGGTGCCCTAATGTTTCTTAGTTACTTATAAATTCTAGATAGAAGACTCTTGTCTGAGTGCTTAATAGTTAAGATTTTTTTAACCAATGTGTGGGTTAGCTTTTCGTTCTGTTGGAAATTGTTTTTGACATGCAGAAACTTCTCAGTAAGAGCAGGTCCCACTTGTCAATTCTTTCAAGTATTACCCGTGCAGTTAGATTTTTGTTCATGAAATGTTCACCTAACCCTATGTCTTCAAGATTTTCACCTACTTTCTCTTCCAGGAGGTTTAACATTTTTGTTTTAATGTTTAGATCTTTAATCCATTTTGCCTTTAGTTTAGTGCATGGTTATAGACTTGGGTCAAATTTTAGTTTTTGGCATGTAGAAAGCTAGTTGCTTAAGCACCATTTGTTAAAGAGGCTATCTTTCTTCCAATAAACATTTTTTGACTTATTTGTAGAAGTTAAGATGGCTGAGTGTTTGTAATTGTATCTGCATCTTCTAACCTACTCCATTGATCTTCAGCTCTATTTTTTTTTTTTTTGCCAATCCCATATTGATTTTATTGCAGTAGCTTCACAGTATAATTTCAAGTTAGGAATTGTAATGCCTCTGGCCTTGCCTTTGTTGTGCCAGATTGCCTTTGCTGTTCTAGGTTTTTATTTCCCTACTTTAGTCCTAGATGCACAAAATCTAGCAGGAACTTACTGCTTTTCCACTTCCGTAGCTTCTGCTCTTGGAGGAGTGAAAGGGGCTGTGTTCTAGGCTGCGGTCTCAACACACAGAACTCCCCTGATTTCTCACAGTTTAACCATCAGCAAATTCTTGAGAGCAAATTAGACCTTATGTGTGACAGCCAGGATTCCAAGTCCACAGTGTCTCTGTCTCTGCCCTCATAGGCTAGTTCTTTCTCTCTTCTCTGTGCCCAACAACAATAGCAGTGACCACCGCCACCATCACAACACATCCCCACCCCGCCCCACACACTGAGGTATACACTGCATTTGCTTTGTAGATGAATTTACTCTTCTTCTTGCTACCATGTACCACCTTGATTCCTGCTAAGCTCTCAGCCCTTTTGGAAGTAGTGCCCCATTTAATCATCATTATTAGAGATAGGGAGCAGTTCCATGACAGAAGGATGTTTTTGGTCTTACAAACGCTGGTAGGGGTAACGCATACAGATCTTTATGTGGAGCAGCCCTGCTGTGTCTGTTCATTGTGGTCTTTGTTTTTCTTGTTTCTTTGGCCAGAAAGCACAGCTGACTTTGCTGCACTATGAGCTGTTGTTCTTTCGGTTTTTTTTTTTTTTTTTTGGCCTCAAATATTTGCGAAGACAAAGGGTTTGGATACAGGAAATGCTTAACTCCAGTGAAAGATGCGCTGCCTAGAGTGATGGAGTAAGTGTGTTCAAAGAAAGGAGGGATATTTTGAGGAAGGTTAATGGCAACATAGTTTTTACTGTGATAATCTTATGTATCATATTTTTATCATTCTGTATCAATGAAGTATTTGTGCCAAATTCTGTCAGATAAAAGCACGATATCACATTCTCATCGATCTTAGTCACCAGATCTGGCACTGTGGGATTCTTGGTTCTTTCCAAAGTCAAAACGACTCCAAGACGGAGACTTTCTGAATTGAGTCAGGATGTCAAGGCAGGCAGGACAGTGTAAGTGAAGACCCTCATGAAAGGGAACTCCAGAGCCTCTGCAGGAAGTGGCAAGGATGTCGGCATAAGGGTATTCCAAGCTGGTGGTATGATTTTAAATAGATTCATGGCAATGAGTCTTTTAATATAATAATTTATTTTTCTTTAACTTAAACACACTTTGTAGTTTTAAAATCACACCTTGCACGATTTCTCTCTTTTTTTTTTTTTTTTAAACAGAATAAAATTCTTTTAGTAATTTACATGGAACAGGGTTTCACTATGTAGCTCATACTTGTAGTGATCATCCTATCTCAGCTTCTTCAATGCTGGAGTTATAGGCATGCCCTACCACAGTGAGCCAGGGGTTCAGGGACAGAACCTGGGTTCTGGTAGTTGCCAGGTTTAGACCATCAAGATATCTTCCCAGCCCCCAGTCCCCTGCCCCTGCTTTTTGTCTTTGAGCAAATAATATCAGAACTTAAGTGATCTAAAACATGGCAACATTACATAGGTAACAGTCGTTGGACATGAAATAAACAAATGAACATCAGCATTTCTGGGGTGAGAGGAGAGAGAGAGAGAGAGAGAGAGAGAGAGAGAGAGAGAGATGGTAGAGATCTATGTTAACCCTCCCAAATTCATTTTGAAAAATTACTGCAAACTTGGGAACCAATTCATGAAAAAAAATGATTCCAAGCATGTGCTATTAATAAGATAACAACACAAGCCTTGGAAAGAGACTTAAGGTTGGACACATCACTATTGTTTTGCAGGGAACATATCTCTTTTGAGGTATATATTATGATGTGTACCCACTTAATTCTGTGACCTATCCTACACTGCTCAGCCTTTTCCTGGAAGACTTACATAATTCTAACACATTTAAGTACTCAGAAAATAAATTAAGGGAAGATAAAAATCCCATTTTTATTCCTGAATATTTTAAAAGTCTTACACATAGTTCTTTTAGATTTTAAACAGGGTTGGACATAAGCACCTTATTTCTTATTTCATGCTTATATGACAAAGAATGCACAAGTACACAGTTCCACTCCTAACCCACCGGTAAGGAATAGTTTGTTTGGCACATTACCAATTTACAGCGCTTTAAAAAGTCATCCAGATTTGGAAAGGTGCATACTTCTTCTTCTTTTTTTTTTTTTTTTTTTTTAAATTACTATTTCTTTCTCTTTGCAATTAATAAAAAATGATAAAAACAAAAACAGAATGTCTAAAATTTCCAAAAAGGTGCATACTTATGAAACCGGTCTCTAATGTATTATTTTTCTTGACTATTAAAATGCTAAGAAAATAAACCGAGAGAAAGGAAGGATGGTGGGAGGGTAGTGAGGAGCCAGAGGGAATGGAAGCAACTTGGGTTGCTTCTTAAACCCAACTTAAGCATTGAGTTCAAGATTGGAAACCACAAATTAAAAACATGCTTTGAAAACTTTCTCCCAGAGTTTCCATCGTCATGTGTGGATAAAATCTTCGGGAGAAAATCATAAATGGAAGTTGGGGAGAATTTAGGGTTGTGTGGTAGAAAGTGTTGGTCCTTGCTCTTTCATTCTTTTCCTTCAGTGAGATAAAATTTGGCCATAATCAGCCTCTGTGGTCTCTGTTCTCACCAAGCACACTCCAGCCTGACCCGGCCCTTAGGACGCAACAGGAAGGCAGTGATTAGGCTGGGTCTGGTGGCGGAAGAGAATAGATTGCGATTCCCCAGGCCTCCCACCCTAGGTCTTCAGATCACGCAGTGCCAGGACATAGATGCAGTGCAGGTGGTTCCACACAGAAGCAATTGTTTTACAGTAGCTATCAGGGCTTCTCAAGTGCTTGCCTATGGGCATTCTATTTCACCCACTGTTTATTAAATGACACAACAGACAAACTCTCATTTATTCCACAGTAACTATGGGGTCAATAAGGCATTTAAAATAAGGCTTTCAGAAGCCTATTATAGGGTTTAGGGAGTTGAAAGGGACACACCTGAGTCTGGAGACTGGGACAGCTGCAACCAATTGTGCAGTGGCAGAGCCCAGCTTCCAGGAGGCCACCCTGCACCGCTGGACAGCTGTGCATCCAGACCCTTGGATGGCCCTATGTGTGTGTGCGTTTGCTTGCAACCTGATGTCGGGGAATTTTATTTTGCATTTAAGTTACATGTTAATGTTAGAAATCGGAAGCCTTTTAGGGAGACTGAGAACCACATAAATTAATTTCCACCATTTACTTTAACTGTGGTTGCAAATCTGTGGCCAATTAGATTATGGCTGAACTTCCAGTGTATTTTGTATTAACGCAATGTCTCTTTGACATGCTTTGTTTACTTCTGTCTTTTAACTTCAGTAATAATAAGGGGACACTGAAGTGAACACACTTTCATGAAGAAACCAATTTTCTTTTTTTGGTGGGGGTGCTCATGATCAAACCCAGACCCCCTGTACCTGTCCTCTGACTGAAGGAGCTACATCCCTGAATATTTTTACTATTATTTTTTTAACTGTGAGACAAGGTCTCACTAATTTCCTAAGAATGAGGAAGAAAAAAACCAAGGGCACAGTAGGACCTCTCTGTGCTGAGCCACCGGAAATTCTCCTCTGCCTGCCCATGCTGCCCATCCAGGCCTATACCTAGCTGCAGCAAGAAAAACTGAGCACAGCAGTCAGACCCAGCCAGGCACATCTGGATGGCATCAAGATTGGTGGATGTGGATCTGGACCCAAATTTCAATAGGGACTAAAAGCATAGCTTCACCCAAGTGCTGAGGTCAGACAAAATGACAAAGAGAAGGAGCAAGATGCAATCTCAGATCCCAAGCCTAACCAGAACAAATGCAGGAGCCCAAATGAGACAGAAAGAACACACCAACTAGGGTAACCAATTAAACACAGAAGAAAAAGGGGTAAACAGTAGTAAAACTCATGTCAGTGATAAGTCAGCACATTTCAATTATAATCATAAATGTAAATGGATTCAGTTCTCCAGCTAAAAGAAGTAGACTGGTGGAGTGGATAAGGAGGCAAAATCCAACAATATGCTGTATACAAGAAACACACTTAACTCATAAAGAAACTCATAGGCTAAAAGTTAAAGGATGGAAAACAATACTACATGCCTCAACACCTCCAAAAAAAGCAGGAGTAGCAATCCTATTTGCAGACAGTCTAAACTGCAAACCAAGATTGTTCAAATGAAATAAAGAAGGCTGTTATATACTGGTTAGGGGGAAAATTCAAGATGAAGAGGTAACACTGATAGACATGTATGCACCCAACACAGGAGCACCAAGTTATATAAGACAAATCATAATGGACGTGAAACATCTACTATCCTATACTACAATCTTAACAGGAGACCTTAATACCTATTTATCCCAAAAACATAGTCAAGCAGACAAAAAATTAGCAAAGAAGTTGCAGAACTGAACCAGGATTTGGAACAACTTGACTTGGTGGACATAAAAAGTGTTCCACCCAAACAGTACAAACAGACAAGTTTTTTCAGGTGCACATGGGACATTTTCTAAAATAGAACACATGCTAATGCATAGGTCATGCCAAAGTATATGCAAGAAAACAGAATCTATCCCATGCATATTATCTGACCACAGATAAAAGAAACCACAAGAACCCCAGAAATACATGGAAATTAAACACCACCCTTTGGAGCAACCAGTGGGTTACAGAAGAAATTAAACAATATTTACAATTTAATGAAAATTCAAACAAACTCTACTAGAATTAATGGGATGCAATGAAAGCAGTTCTCAGAGGGAAATTTATAGCTCTGAACTCACACATTAAGAAAACAGAAGGGGAACAAATAGATACTCTCACGGAGCACCTGAACTGACTAGAAAAGGAAGAGCAAGTGAAATCAAAAGCCCAAAGATGGGAGAAAATGATAAAGATTAGAGCAGAAGTTAATTCACTTGAGACAAAGAAAACAAGGCAAAGAATTAATGAATCAAAAAGCTGGATGTAGCTGGGTGTGGTGGCGCACGCCTGTAATCCCAGCACTCGGGAGGATGAGGCAGGAGGATTGGTGCGAGTTCGAGACCAGCCTGGGCTACAAAAGTGAGCGCAAGGCCAGTCTGAACTGCATAGTGAGACCCTGTCTCAAAAAGACAAAAAAAAAAAAAAAAAAAAGCTGGATGTTTGAAGAGATATATGTCCTTCACGACAGGCTCCCCAGGCGTGTCCTGGGAAGCTTGAGAGGCACTCAGGAGAGAGCCTTTTCATGTCGAGTAGGCCCTCTTACTCCACCTAAGACATTAGGGTGTAGTGTGCTCTAGCTGCAGTCTCATTTCTCATGTTTGTATTATGAGTCTTGCAACAGAGGCCCTTTTTAGAATAGCAGGAGAAGCCAAAGGTTTTCCTGGAGAAGTAGTTAGCTCTAATAACCTGCAGGGGAGGTCCAGAGAATAGCTCTTATAAAAACTATAGGTCAGCTACACTCATTTTTTTCCTCTGTAACTATAACCCCAATGCCTACAAAGATGATATTAATTCCAAGTCACATATTCTGGCAGGTGAAGTCGTTTCTTTGCAGTTCCATCATGTATGTGTTTTACCTGATCAACTAGCAAGTGCAGCTAGAATTATATTTTATTTATTTATTTATTTATTTATTTATTTATTTATTTATTTATTTATTTGGTATAGGGTCTCGCTATGCAGCTTGCATTCATTGTGAGCCTTCTGTCTCAATCTCCCCAGTGCCAGGATTATAGGCATGTGCCACCCCACCCGGTTTCAGTGGCTGGCTTGGTGCCCAGGGCCAGCAAGTTATGCGGTACTTGGGTTAGAACCTGGGTCTTGCACTTGCCTGGCAGGCGCTTAGACCACTGAGCTATCTCCCCAGCCCCTGGAATTGTAGATTATAATAAAGTGACGCAGTTTTTTCAAGAGCATAGTTCATCCACATCAGTGGCTTCTCTTCTATGAGAAATCCAAATTATGATTAAAGAGAAAAGAAAAATAAGCAATAGAAAACAGGGTGATTAATCTTTCGCAGGAGAAAAGGGGATGAAGAGATGGATGGTGGGGGGGGCGGCGATGTGGAAGAAGAATGGAGATGAGTTCTGCGCATGCACCGACTCCTCCCAGCACGAGTGGTCGCTGTGTACTGCAAACATGGACTCATTAAAAAAAAAAAAAATTAGAGAAAATAAAGAAATATAGGGACTTTTAGGAGAATGTGCAGGCTTTTATTTGTACCAGGTTTTTACTTTGTTTTGTAGACAGCTTGAGCTGTTTGACAGTTGAGCGTGCTAGTAACAAAAAGTTCTAAGACCAGGAGATTTACTGACAGAGGCAGGTGCTGTGACTTAGAAGTGAGACCCTAACGAGCAAGGGAAGAGGGGATAAGCTAAAAAACAAGAATAAGAAAAGCGAATTCTGTGTCAGAAAATAATACTCATAATCACTCCTATCTTCTACAGATAAACTTTAAAAGACTAGTAATTCTGGATATTTTGAGATATTACCTCGCACGACTTTTGAAACAAAGTCCAAGGAGAATTACAATTTCAGTAGAGAAAAATAATTTGAAATTTCAGAGGCGGTATCACGGAAAGGAAAAGAAGAGGGTCATTTTGATAGAAAGAGATTGAAACAAAGCAAAAGGCCTAATTCTATGCTGAGGAAACTGAGTGAGGCGGCTGTTTGTCCCCTTACAGAATGCTTGGGAGAGTTAATATTTCAAGTGGAGAGAGGACACGGAAGGATGCAGCAGCTGTGACTGAAGTAGTGTGGACAGACCCAGAGCGTACAGCGCAGGCTGTCAGAAAGTAAGTCCTCGAGGAAATCGTCACTTACCTTGATTAAAAGCACAGAAATCAGGGCCCGGCGGGATGGCTCAGTGGTCTAAAGCCCCTGCTTAGGAAAGCTTGGGCGGCTTCAGGGACCGCGGTTTGATCCCTGGCACCACATGCTGAGCCAGCCCTGCCATTGGGGCGGGCTGAACCGGCCATAAAAATGAGTGAATAAACAAAACAAAAGATTCTGAAACAAGAAAGAAATAAATAAAATAAAAAAAAAAGCACAGAAATCAGTCATTTGCATAACCGCGCTCCCTCCATGGTTTGCCCTGGGGCAGCCATCATATGTGTGTGGGGCAGCTGGAATTAGCTAGGTATCCCATAATAGAGAAGTTCAGTCCAAAGAAACACACTCCAGTGCTTCATTTCCAAATATTATCTGGCTGAACCCTGAGCCCAAGTACTGAGCCCCCGTGCTTCTAAACAGCAGATGATTTAGGACAAGGAAGCAGGCTCAGTTAACTTTTAAGCTAGCTCTGAAGGGTGAAGAATGGGTGTCAACCAGCTGGGTGACAGGCTAGGGCAAGGGGACCGGAGGGAGAGAGACAGCCAAGGCTGAGAACAGAGCAGGAAGCAACCAAGATACCCAGCAGGAAAGAGCACTCAACACCACAGGAGCAGCACTCAGTCCAGCTCAGTAAAGCCAGGTTAAAAAAAGAAAAAAGATTGAGTTTGAAAAATAGATAGAACCATTTAATATGTCACTTTAGAGAGTTTGGACTTTAAATTACAGGTGATTAAAAATTTCATACGAGAAGGCAAATGCTTAATGAAAGGATCTCTGGCAGAGAATGTGGAGGTCAGCAACTGCTGTGATAGAGCAACAGGACAAATGTGGGGTCCTACAATGAAGATGACATGGGATTGTTTTAGCCTCTTTCTTTTCCTCTTGCAGACACATGCGTCCACATGTATGATATGGCACATAACTTTGCCTACTGTCAGAACAAGTAATTATATTGTTGCAGAAGGCCGAAGTGAAAAGTGGGCGTGAATACAGGTTTCCAGCCTGAAAAAGACCTTAAAGAATCACTTGGAATGCACAGAAACACGTCTTTTCTTGGGGTGACATCTTTCTTTCTCTGAGACTGTAACCAAAGTCCACCTGTGACAGGAAAGAGGACAGCTCACCAGGGGCAGGAGGTGGGGGAGGACAGAGAGGCGGGTCACTAGTGCTGAGCATGAAGAGGAGCTCATGGATGATGCTGCTTGGGTTGATATCGCCCGTTTTACTAAAAATGTGTCTATCAATAAATCAGAGATCACGAATTATAAATTGCAGGTACTTTGCAAGCATTAATTAGGATTTTCTCAGGATCTGAGGTCTATTCTTCCTTGATTATCGTCGATATTGTACACACAGTTGAACACTTATGTAAATGATAAGGATAACTTTTGAGGCTGAAATATTTCACATTATTTGAAATACCTATACTATAGTGCACCTAATGCTATTAAGAGGTAACGAAGAACATGAGCATGCTTCCAAGGGACAAGGAAGCAGAAAAAATTTATAGTCTATCAGCCACAACTTATCAGAGCATTTTTTTTTTTTTACAGAGTTTTGTTAACAGATTATGTAACAGAGTATCAATGATTCATGTACATATTTTTATTCTTCCTTTGCAAACTACATTTTTCTACAGAGATTAATTTTAAACCTCTTTGTGACAGAACACCCTGAACAATTCTATATTCCAACATTTGTTGAGAGTGTTATTTCTTTATATGGAAAACAATGTTTTTGTTGCTTCTCACAGTTGCAAGGAAGAATAATATTTGAAATCTAGCGAGTGATGTAATGAAAATGTAGAAAGCATGACAGGAGGATGTGGGTTTGTTTGATGCCTCAAGTGCAGTTGAAAACATTAAAAACTTTTCAAGGCTTATGCAACAGTATACAAATATATGTTCATACACACATATTTATATTTTGATTATCAATCTTGGTGAAACTATGTTCACTTAAAGTAGTTTTAAAAAAATGTATTTGGTACAGTGTCTCATTATATATTTTGGACTCATAGTGATCCTCCTGTCTCAGCCTCCCCAGCACTGGGATTACAGGCATGGGCCACTATGCCTGGTCTCAATGGCACACTAGGCATGCCAAGGAGTGAGGCCAGAGTGGCATTTGGTGCAGGGGATCAAGCCTGGTCCCTGCACTTGCCTAAGTGCGCACTTAGTCCACTGAGCTATCTCACTGGCCCTCTTAAAGTAGTTATATTGTACAATGCTTGACATTCAAGGCAAATTTGGGAGACATTCTCAGTTTGTCTTGGGCCAAAGGAAAATATTAAATAGATTGAAAAAATAGAATGACCTTCACAGGACCTCTATAGGGCTCATTTGCACTTCTGGGTTCTCACCTGAGAGCTGCTTAAAGCTATTTGAATACAATTTACTTAGATCCTAACAAGGATCAATGATGGAATTTGTAGAATTGGTTTTTATTTTGAGGAGGTGATGACCCTTGACTCAGACTGGAGGTAGCTGGCCTAATGAAGCCAGGAATTCAGCTTAAAACAGAAGTGCTGTTGCTACCTGGATGAATCATGGCCATTGCTTGACCAGTTTGCTCTCTGTGAAAGCCTGAGAGAATGTTTTCTCTCTAGGTGACTCTCCTTAGGTACACTGTATATCTTTAGTCCCTTTCTCCGTAGTCCCACGATTTCCTTGAACAGAAAATTTGGGAAACCAGTGAGTTATAGGATGTTATAGCATAGGTTCTCTTATGTCCTGAATGTTCACAGACCTTGAAAGGCTAGGGCCAAAATATTGGCTATCCTTGTAGCCCTTCTTTTTTCCAGGTGTTGGTCTATCAGCTTGTTTTCTTAACCCTCCAAGAGAAAAGCTTAGTATTACTATTACTCTAAAATATAGGTACCTGAGCTTAACATCACTGTCTTTCTGAGTGTCAAAGATCTTAGACTTAACTTAGAATTGGTGTTATCTATCAATCATAGATATTCTAATAAAACTCTATAGAATGTGATAAAAAGCATTTACACATTTTTACATGGGAATTTATTTTTATTTTTTTATTTTTTTTATTTTTTTTGAGACAGGGTCTCGCTATGCAGTTGAGACTAGTCCTGAGCTCACTTTTGTAGCCCAGGCTGGTCTCGAACTCGCACCAATCCTCCTGCCTCAGCCTCCCGAGTGCTGGGATTACAGGCGTGAGCCACCACGCCCGGCTTACATGGGAATTTAGAAATCTAAGCATATACAAAATTATAGCCTGTCAATCCTTCTGTATTTTTTCTAGTCTCTTACTTTAATTTAATACCATTTTTGCTTTCTTGTAAACCAACCATTTACTTGAGAGAGAGTGTACCAGTAACTAAAATTACATTAGAAGCAGCACATCCAGATGGCTGACACTGACAACACTTCTACAAAGCACTGTATATGGTTTTAAAGTAAACTCTGAGGGGATTTGACTGGCCTTGGGAGACACAATAGTTACATGCTTTGTTATACAGGTCTTGCTTTAACTTCCCCTTAACCACCCAGCAGAAAAGTTTAACCAGGAGGCATAAAACGTAAAGCTAGATTAGTATGCTGAGCTGTAAAAGGCTTAAATCAACAGCTTGCATCATTGCCGGTTTTGCCAATAACCCACTGTGATTATGGAACATTGGATTATGTATACAGTTACTTTCTCTTAGCTCAATGAGAACAATTTTTTAAATATCAATAATGATTAGAAGAATTATTATGTTTGCACCCTGTGCTCAGTATGGCTGCTGGGAGGACAACAATATGCATTGTATCAAATCCTGGAAATGTACTACTAATGTGTTTTGAAACTGTCACATTGTTATCTCTTATTAAATACAATAAAAAAGAGTAAAATAATCTTTTCAAGACAAGAGAACAGGCTTTTCAGGGGGAACCATTTTTGTTTTCCTCACATTTTAAGAAGGGGCTCTGTTTTGCAGAACATTATAAAAAGTGTTGTTTATCCAAAAATAAAAGAATCTATTTTTTTTTTTAAAAAGTGCTGTTGCTGCTGGTGCTGTAGGGTCCAATGTTAAGAACTGTACAACATAACTACTTTAAGAGGGCCAGTGAGAGATAGCTCAGTAGACTAAGTACCCACTTAGGCAAGTGCAGGGACCAGGCTTGATCCCCTGCACCACATGCCACTCTGACCCTGTAGGAGTAGACATGGGGAAAACCTGGGAAGTCTAGGAGCCTCTGAAAATCACCAAGAAAGTAGGGGGGAGTGCATGCTTATAAAGAGCCATTAAATTAAAAAAAAACATATACACCTTAAGGGGTAGTCAAAGTGCATAAGGAGTGTTTAAATTTCATAATTATAGTAGAACAGACATTGTCACTGACCTGTCTCAAAATCATGTTGACTACACTTATCTCATTGTCCCTGCCGCTGTCTGAAGTGGCTATGCAATTTCTCTTTCCTGGGATGAGATAAAAAATATGAATGCTGCTGTCTACCATCTGGAAAGGCAGCTTTTAGAACAGGATACAGAGTCCTCATCCACCTTAGTCAAGAGATCTAGCATCATGTGACGTCTGATTCTTCCACAAAGCCCAAGTGGCTTTGAATCCATTTCAAACATCAGGGATCCAGGAAAATAAAACTAAAGTTTTCAGGAAGGGAGACGCCAGAGCTGCTGCAGAAAGTGGGAGGGACAATGGGGTAAGTGTGTTCAAAGTGAGTGGAGGATTTGAAGTGCATTAATAGCAGCACGTCTTTTAGTGAGATACATTTTTTTAAAAATTGAATATTGAGCCTGTGTTAGGTAGTACCCTGTTTTTTGATGAGTGAGCCCTTTTTCACCATCTGCACAGGTTTTAGTTTCATTATCCCTGGCACTATACTGAAAAGCTGATAGAAAAAGTGTGCGAGGCCTCACTACACACACTGCATATATAGAATTGTCATAAGGAATGCTAGTGTAATTCATACAGTGTCTCACCTGGAGACGTTTCCCTGTAATTTATTTATTTATTTATTTATTTATTTATTTTGTCTTTTTGAGACAGGGTCTTGCTATGCAGTTCAGGCTGGCCTTGAACTCACTTTTGTAGCCCAGGCTGGTCTTGAACTCTCACCGATCCTCCTGCCTCAGCCTCCCGAGTGCTGGGATTACAGGCATGCACCACCACACCCAGCTATTTCCCTGTAATTTAAGTGGAATTGGTGAGAACATAAGAGCTGGTGTGGAACTTATGATATTTTTCAACTGAGTCTTTATGTTTTCCGTTGAAGATGAAAATCCTTAACAATTTTAGCAAAGCAAAGCAAAGCAAAGCAAAGAAAAGCAAAACAAGATACCTCTCTCTTCTAGATATTGAGTGATAAATTAAAAGACTAGATAATTCCATAGTATGTTTATTAGAAAACATACATTTTGGGGTAACATTACTAATCAAGCCCAACTAGGCATACAAAAATTAAGACCGATTCATATAAAGTTTGTAATATTAGTGAACAATTTCACAGTCTGTATCTCTTGTATAACTCTTAAAAGTTTCATTAAAATTTATAGTGTACATTAATATCATCTTTTAAGTTTAATTTTATATTCCTCTGAAAGTAATGATTATCTTGTACTGGGCCCTAATAAATTTGACTCAGCAGACCTTATTATAAGGCTGCCTATTTCTTTTAATAAGTGTACAAACCCATGCACAAGATTTGCAAAGTCATACATTAGGTACTTAATAGCTTTCAGGAAAGACATCTGATTCCACTTTTACCCATCACTGAGGTTTTAATTACTTTGATATAATAGCTGTGGGATTTTAGTTTCTACTGATCAGACAGATTCCTCACTAATATGTAGCAGAAAAGACATTAAAATTTGGTTCAACTTGACAGGTCTACAGTTAAAAGTCAGTTGGATCCAATTTATTTTATCCAATTCTGCTGTATCAAAAATATCTTTGATGTTTCTTCAGCCCCATTTGTTTAATACAAGTAAATGTTTGGTGCACACTGAAACTCAGAAAAAATGATAAATTTAACTTGCATATTTCTATACCAAGCTGTGTCCTTACTCTGAGAGAGGATTCATCTCAATATTGGTCCAATTTCTTTGTTTATCACACTATCTCAGATTTTTTATATGATGCAGAGAATATGCCACAAATTTTAATATCTATGTTATAGCAGAAACAGTTTATAAAGAAGTGGTTAGGACTATATCAAGGAAATCCCAGTATGAATGCACAAGAAATGTTTTCTATTGATTTTTCACCTTAATAGGTGCTGTATAGCTATCATATAATATATATTGTATTCAGCAATTATATGTATAACATGTATTAAATTACAGCTATGAAAGCTAGAGTACAGATTTCTTAGTTAAGGATAAGAATTTTGAATCTCAATTTTACCATTGATAATTAATAACCTTCTGCCAATTAATACATTCTCTCAGCTGGATGTTCTGAGCTGACATAAATAAGCACTGTTTTACAAGGCTGCTTTGATGCTGAAGAGATATATTACTTCCTGAAACTTGTTATAAATGAATATTAGACTCTTGAGATGTCCCAAAGGTCCACACGGACAGTGTGTGGTGCCTGCACATGATGTCATTAGGAGGACTTGGAGCCTTTACAAAGCAGGAATTGAGGGAGGCTAGATCACCAAGGTCATGCCCTGGAAGAAGGTGCTGGGACCCCACCCCTTCCTGTTTCTCTTCCTTACTTCCTGTCTGCCATGAAGTAAGTATCCTCCTTGGACAGGTGCTCCTGGCACTGTGTACTATGTGTCCATAGGCTCAAAGCCAGAGAGTTCATTCACCAGGGACTAAAACCTCAGAGTCTATGAGCCAACAAAAACCTTTGAATCTCATAAGTTGATCACCTCAGACATTTTGTCATAGTGACTGACAGCAGACTGACAGGCTTGGACAGGTATCATTTAGATTCACCATTCGCTGTTCTCTCATATCTATATGTAGCTTTAACATGTTGTTTTAAAAAATAGAAGTTTAAGTACTACAGGATAATATGAATAAAGCATATTGCTAGTTGCAGTGCTTCTAAAAGCCATACAAAAGTAATAGCCAATTTTGTGTATTAGTTCTTTATGGGTGGTTTTCTGTGACATATTCTTACTGAGTAGGTTAAATTATGGCCTGACTGTAACTCACAGCATATTAAGTGATATATAAAGTGCAGATGGCAATTCATGACACACCTAGAATTGTGCATTCATAAAGATGGGATGAAATTTGTATCTTCAACATTTATTATATTTTCTAATTGTTCTTCTCTGATGTTAACATGAAGAATATAGCAGTCCTCTTGATATATATCCAGCAAAATTGCAAGTATTTAATTTGTAATTATGCACTCTATTATACTTATAGCTTATCTGATAAAATAGGGGCTACAAATTATTTTAAGTCCTTAGAATATGAATATTTCTTGGTACATAATTAAGTTGTCGCCACAGTATTACTGTGCAACAAACCTGTGCCGAGTCTGGTACCTTAAAAGAATAACAGGGTGAGTGTAAGGGACCATTAAATGCATGTTTCAGCTTTCCAGACACCTAGGTTCAGTGCTCTCAGTAGTAAAGAGAAGGAACAAGGCTTTCCGCCCAAAGTGCTTCAGTCAGTAGCATTCCCACTGAAGACACCTGAGTTATGGTGCAGGGAGGGAAGACTGGAATGGGTCTCAGTGGTGTGTAAAGCTATTTCAGGAGCTGCTGACAACGGCCTCAAGTTCCCAGGATGGGATCAGTCAGCTATCACCGAAAACTATCTTCTAAAATTTTATTTATTTATTTATGTATTTATGTATTTATTTATTTATTTATCTATTTATTTAACCTTGACCCACACAACAAGGTGATTCTTGGTGCTCTTTTATTTTATTTTATTTTATTTTTTGTCTTTTTGAGACAGGGTCTCATTATGCAGTTGAGGCTGGCCTTGGGTTCAGTTTTGTAGCCCAGGCTGGTCTCAAACTCGCACTGATCCTCTTGCCTCAGCCTCCCGAGTGCTGGGATTACAGGCGTGCGCCACCCTTGGTGCTCTTTTAAATTTGAAAGTATATTATTGTTTCCACAACTATCAAGGACTCTCCTAGAGGGTGGAGGATAGATTCTGTTTTATTTTCTTCTCTCTGATTCTGGAGCCTGATGCTAACCAGGTAAAGGTACACAACTGTTGTGTTTATGTGGATCAGATCAGCAGGCACTTTGGTCACATGTCCTTAGAAGGATCACAATGTTCTTGATTGTACTCATAGTATAATGGTATTGTAGGTAGAATAATGCCCCTGTCCACCAAAACTAGAGATTTATGTTCCAAACTCTAGAACCTAAAAATACATTAAAGTCCATAGAAAACAGGAAATAACATTTTAGGTAGAATGTTGTTAATTGGCTTAGAAAGGTATAAAAATAGAGTGGCAACCTTCTGCATACAGGTGTATTCAGAGGGGAGGGGAGCAACAGTAGAGAGAATGCAGAGGCATTAGTCTGCATTATTGGATTTGTAGATATGTGCTAGAGATCCTGAACTGCTGTGAAGGCGGGAACGGTACATTTGATGATATTCCCAGGAGACTCTTGGTGACCAGCCAGCCTACTGCTAGTAGAAGGGCACTAGTACATATTTGTGAAGTAAATGACTTCTCATATTTACAATGACTGATGCTTACTAGACCAGGTCCCATTCTACCAAGAAGGAAATTGAATTTGGATAGATGAATTCATAGGACTTATGGTTTGCATCTGCCAAAGGGTAGACCCAAATCTGGACTTGGTCTTCGATTTGCACTATTTTCCCATTGCTACTGTAGCATTATCAAAATCTTGGTGTCTTGCAACATAAATGTGTTATCTTATAATTTTGTAGCTCTGAAACTTGGCACTATTCTTTCAAAGCTAAATGCCAGTGTAGGCACATGTGTTCTAATAAAAAGGTACTAGGGAAGAACTTGTTTCCTTACTGTCTTAGTCACTTTCCTATCACTAAGCAAAATGTTTGGGACAACGTCAGACATTAGAGGCAAAACTGAGGTCAGTATCCCACATACTGAAGAGAGATCAGGAAAAAGATGGAAGGATTCAAGACCCAGCTTGGGCTGAAGATCCACAGACCTTTCCAGCTCTAGAACCCTTTGCCGTAGAAGGCTTGCCATGGCAGACAGTAAAAGTTGGTGTGTTTAACCAGTTTACTTTGTGTTTTGTTGCTTGCAGCTAGGTTTATAATAAATTATAGCGTTGATATACATGTATACCAGAAATTTCACAAACATAAGTATGGAAATTTAATTTCAATCTTATGTAAATAGCTATTAATATTGATAAGATTTTAAAAGAATACAGTCAGAAGTATTTGAAAGACAATGTTGTCAACTGAAAGTTTATAAACTATGAGAAAATCTTTTTGTTATTCGCTAATCATGTAAATTTGGTGAATTTTTTCTAAGTGTCTATGATATATCTGAGCTATATAAATTAAAAGAGCAAGAAAACTTATCCTGGAAGCAGTTAAGCCAAATGGAGCTTTCCTTTCTTTTTATCTTTACATATCATCCTGAAAAATTTTAATTCCTCTAAATCTTTCATAAAAGTTACAAGAATAAGTAAGCTTTAAAATTATTTGAGAATAAACCAGCTGTAGTGATGGTGCATACTTGTAACCCAACACTCTGGGAGGTGGAAGCAGAACTATTACAGTTTGTCACCCAGCCTGGGAAATTTACTGACTTAGACCTTGTCTCAAAAAGTAGAACAGGTCCTGGGCATGTGAAGGCTCTGGGGTCCATCTCCAGGACTGCCAAAAAATTATCTGAGAAAAAATTGTGACACTTCCTCCCTTCTGGGTACATTAGTGCACTTTAAAAAAAAAATCTACCAACAAGAATATTTTCTGCCTAACTTTGTCAAAATTCATGGAAGTCACAAAATTTGCTTTAAGAGATAATTTGTCATCAGTCTGGTGCCTCCGATGGTCACCAGTTTCTCTTATAGAAACTGCATTATCTCAGAGTTGTATGCTGCCGCGAATAGCAGTATCTCCTTCATGTGTGACAACTTCATCTTTCTAAGCAGGGTATTTTCAAAGACTGCTGGTTGTCCTTGTGTGGCATTTCCCTTGAGTCAGAGTTGTCTTCTATTTGCACAAATCATACCCAAGTAAGTTTGTAGGAAACTCACAGAGTGTCCCCATAATCGCCACCATGAGATTGATTTGTCCCAATACTTTGATCACCTCGTCAAAGTGTTAGCTCTCAGGTGTCTACATTTCCAATACGTGGGTTCACATTTTGGTCATTGACAAGTACTGGGGAGCCCAATTTTGGCACAGCAGAAATTCCATTCCTTAACAGACATATAGGCTGCTCATTTCTTATTCATACCAACAGGAACTCATGCCTTTGGTTTTATCCAGGGCTTCATTTTGTTGATTTTGATCAGTGTTGATTTTGATGATTATACTGCCTCGATGTTGCCAGCCCTTCATACTGGCTTCGGGATCATTTTGCAGTTCCTCTCTCTCCTTGGAATTTCCTTACTCCCTGCATGAGATGCTCCAGACTTAGTTTGAGTTCTCCTTGATCAGCTACTTCCAGAAGCCCTGGTTACATTTCAGAGAAAATTATGTTTATAACCAAGTTCTCGTACTATGTGTATGATTCCTTGTAGCATTCAGGACCTTTCTGTGGACAGAGCTGAAGAAGATATATATTAGTGAGGGTTCTCTTAATAGGATCCATGCAAAAATATAAGTAGAATTATCCAAAAGTGTCTACTAGGAAGCATATTACAGGATCAAAGGTGGGAGCATCCACAGTGGCTGTCGCATGCTGAGGAGCTGGAGGACCCTGGAGCTGCTCAGCCCAAGAAGCTGGAAGCCACAGAACAACAGGGATCAATGACATGATGCCAGGCTGAGACTGCAGACCTGGACTCTCCCTAGAGAGCCCGTGTTCTGAGTAAAAGAAGCTGAAGTCTGATGTTCCTAGACAATGGCAGCAGCAAAAGATGCATCTCCTGAACAGGATGGGCTTCCAAAAGTCACATGATAACCATCTCTTTCCCTTTTATCATATCCCAGCTACAAATTTATTGGTTTGGACAACTCAGTCAGGGCATGTCTTCCCCCTAATTGACCAGCTTACATGCCAATCATCTCTGGAAACACCCACAGACACAGTAGGAAGTGTGATCTTCTAATCAGCTAGATATTTCATAATTCAGCCAAGTTGTCAGTCACAGTTTATGGGTACAATACATGTGGATCCATACATACATGTACTCACTGATCTACACAGATCTGTGTATGTATCTGTGTGTTAAAACCAAGAGTTCACATGGATGACTGAGTCCAGGGCCACTCCTCAGGGTCCCTTTCTCATACGGCAGCTCCCTTCCCACCAAGAAGAAATCCAACTCTGATGATGCTGAAAGCACATATTATTTTATATTCTCATCTGTTTCATCCTTTGTGCGTAACGGACTTCCCATCACTCCTGTCACCCTTTCATGAGTGGGGGGTCCCCTCTCCAATGTGGGCACATGGACTTGCTCCTGAGGAGTGTTTTCCTCTCCAGAATGGGGCTGATACCCCTCCTCATTTCCTTTCATCCTCAGGTTTTGGAAGATGCTCAAGGTCTCTTGCTCTTGACTGTATCTTGCTCATTATTCTGTGTTGCTGCCTACAAGCTCTGGGATTGGATAGTGCATGAAGGTCCTAATGGGGAAATGGAAACAGACAGAAATGCGACATTTTCCAAAACAACAGTGGAGATATCCTTAGATTACTGGGAATTATGAACATTTTTATTTTGGGAGGATATAGCTCCCCAAATGGTGATAACTAACAGAATAGAGTGAGTCATCATTTATTTTTATAACTTATATTTCCTCTCTTCTATGGTTAAACTTAGTAATAGTTATTAGAGTGTACAGGGGAGGGGAGTGAATCTCCTATGAGCACTGCCATGGGGCATTCACACATCCTGCCATGCTGCAAAGTCACCCAAGTCCTTCCCCCACTGCAGACTGGGGACACAGCTATCACAGGACACTGAGTAAGCAGACTGAGCAAACTGACTACCGGGGACAGTGTTATTAGTCCAGTCATGCACCTGGGCTCTGGCTTTCAGGTTAACGTTTTCAGTTAGCAGGGGATGGTTGAGCAGAACATCAGACCAAGGAATAGTTCTACACTGACATCCACAAACAGGAAGGAATGGCTTTCCATTATTTGCAGGAGAGAGAGAGAGATGTTGGGAGTGCGATAACTTGTGGGAAAGTCTGGATAATTATGGCAGGTGCATGTGTGTGTATGTGTTTGTGTGTGTGTGTTTGTGTATGTGAGGCTGTGGATGTGACTGTGATACCATGTGACAGTGCAATTAAACACAGTATGTGTGAGTGTGAGCTCATGTGTGTGTCAGATAAGGGTGTGTGTGTAGGAGAGAGAGCGAGGGGGAGTGGGAGGGAGGGAAGGAAGGAGAGAGAGTATATTTCTATATAATATTCTACCACTAATTCTTATTAATCTCTAGGATTGGTGCGAGTTCGAGACCAGCCTGGGCTACAAAAGTGAGCTCAAGGCCAGCCTGAGCTGCATAGTGAGACCCTGTCTCAAAAAGACAAAAAAAAAAAAAAATTATTAATCTCTTAAAGTGCTTAATTTATAAATTAAAATTTGTCTAGAAGAACAAGATTCTAAGATCTTATCAATTATTATTGTATTCTTTAAAATAAGTTTTAAAAATGTTGAAAGGACAAGTAAAAGTAAAATTTATCATAGGCATGAATGTACATATAAGGAAGACATACTGTGTGTTTCCTTGTGCTATCCAAGGCTTTGAGCATCCGTGGGAGTTCTTGGAAAATATTCCTCACCTTTAAAGGGGAGCCACCATACCACCTACCTTTATTATTTTATTTGAATTTAAAATATTGTGTAGTAGTGTTTCTTACTTCTGTCTTATAGGCACTGAAATGAGTTTATGGAAGGTAAATGAGCTTTGGACAGACCACAGTCTGGAACACTGGCAATATACTTAGTACTTAGTTCCCAGATGAGACCTACCTGAGTTAGGATCTGTTTTCAAGTGTAATCCTCACATTGTCACTTTACAAAACTGACTTGATACCTCAATGTGACTGGATGGATTTGCCATTTAACAGACAACATTATAGGCCACAGGAAAGAGGATTTAGGGTCTTAGTTTAGACCTTTGGATATTGACTGAGGTCCAGTTTCCACCTGTACCTAATTTTAGATTTTGATTTCCTTGTCCAACTCTGGTCTAGTTTTAGGATCTGAACTCTGTCACTGCCAAATTCATATGCCAGAATACCCAGTTCCTGTTTAGGATGCAGACATACAGTAGGCGGAATGGAGCCCATTGAAGACCCAGAGAGCTCCTGCCCTCTTCCTGCTGTAAGAAGACAACTTCAGAAGACAGTTGTCCCTGAGGCAAATCATGTTTTACCTTATATAGAGCCTGTCAGTGCCTGGACAGTGGACTTTCTGGCTTCCAGATTAGTGAGAATTTACGGTTGTTATTTGGGCTACCCCACCTATGGTAATTTATTATAGCACCCTAAACTAAGGCATATCATACTAAACGTAATTTGGTGTCAGGAAACTAGGTTTGGGATAGGTTTCCAGCACACTTAATCCTATAAATGACTGATCATATCTGGGCACTTTTAACAATCTCACGGACAATTTTTTTTTTTTTTTTTGTCTTTTTGAGACAGGGTCTCACTATGCAGTTCAGGCTGGCCTTGAGCTCACTTTTGTAGCCCAGGCTGGTCTCGAACTCACACCGATCCTCCTGCCTCAGCCTCCCGAGTGCTGGGATTACAGGCGTGCGCCACCACGCCCGGCTTCACAGACAATTTTGTGTGCTTCAATTTTCACTACAGAATGTGACACTGATTTATTCGGCTGCCATCTTTCCAAAATACAACCTGAGTGCTTAAAATTCCATAAGGTAAATAAATATCAATGACACTCACAAAACTAAAGAGAAATTAAAATGATAACAATTTGTGATAAGGTGATATATTGTTTCAATATGAACAAAGAAAGAATCAAGTAAGTGGCTTAACCTGCCACATTGTCACGTATATTCTGAGGTGAGACTTAGGCTCATTTACAATGTTTCACTTCTATTTTAGTAAACGGAATTCAATACAACATGGGCTTTAAATAAATAGGTCCAAAATGAACATCTGATACAGCTGATTATTGTAATTACTGTAGAACTCCTCGATCAAAATTGCACTACAAGTTCAAATTATGGAATGAACTTCTGAATGGAAATGATTCTGTTGAAAGAATAGTAGAGGAAAAAAGAGTTACATTTACTATTTCTACTTCTCACCTGTATCATCTTATTAACAGAATTTTCACTTATTTTTCCAATCTAATTTAGTTATTTAACATATAAAATCCAATTATAACTTGCAAAACAAACTGGCAAATATGTTATTATTATTTTTTTCTCATCCTTATTTTAAGACTAAGAAGTCCAAAACTGAATAACATAATTTCTCAGGTTGTCCGTGCTCTGGGGCTGCCCTGTGGCCTGCCACTTGTTATTCTGGTGGTAGATAATAGGGTCATTCTGTAATGGTTGGTTCATTGTATCAACTTTAGACACTGGGCTTAGGTAAGTAACTCAGCAACTGTACAACCTTGGATGTAGAGGACATAACCTAGGGCAGCTACTTACTGTATAGGATGTTGTAATGGTTGATTCATTCTGTAAACTTAAGAAGTTTAGAAGTTTAGCTAAATAGCTCATCAGGGGTATATTTTGGCATATGAATTTGGCAGTGACAGAGTTCAGATCCTTAAACTAGAGGGGAGTTGGGCAAGGAAATGAAAATCTAGAATTAGATACAGGTGGAAACTGAGGCTCAGTCAATATCCAAAGGTCTAAACTAAGACCCTAAATACTCTTTCCTGTGGTCTAAGTAGCTCAGGAAGTTTAGCTAAGTAGCCCCTGTCACTTTATAAACATCAGGAGCCTGTGCAAGAGGAGGGTTGGGAGATGGTGTGAGTGTTAAACCCTCCCCAGGGCAGGTACCCTGCTTACAACATAAGGAAGGAAAAGAGGCCTGTTCCCTGCCTGCATTTGGTGCTCTTGTTGCTTTTGCTTTCTTCCTCTCTCATGAGCTACTGCCCTCTGCCAGGTGCCACCCTGCCTTGGTGCCAGCAGATGACAGACTGAAACTTCCACTGAGGTGAGAGTTAGGACCACTTACAATGTTTCATTTCTATTTTGGTAGATGAAATTCAATACAACTTGGGCCTCTTCCTGCTGTAAGAAGACAACTTGAGAAGACAACTGTCCATGAAGCAAATTATGAGGTATAAGCTAAATAACCTTTTCTTCCTTAATTTTGGGGGTCAGGTATTTTGTCCCAGCAATGAGAGAAAAATGTAAGTAGGATATTCTTGGTCGTACAAAAGGGTTCCAACTTGTCTTAGTTACTTTTTACTTGTTGCTGGGACAAATACCCAAAATGAAGGAAGGAAAGGTTTATTTAGGCCACAGTTACTGGAGGCTTCAGTCCATATTCGGCTGGCCCAAGGCTGAATGAAACAGGGCAGAGAGCATCCAGTTCATGGCGGTGGAACAGCAACAATTGTGACAGAGGCAACTGACCAGCCAGGGAAACAGACAGCAACAGCATGAGTCTGTCTCTCTGTCTCTCCTTATATTGCATCAGGCTCTCTGCCTCAACTTATCCACCTCAGGGCACACCTATAATTCCCAGCAGTACTCAGACCCATAATATCACCAGTACGAAAACACATAATCCCAGTAACTCATGAGTCAGGTCTCTCAATCTGTAGAATTCCCCACCCGATGATTGCATGAGGCTTTGGGGGGACAACTAGACATAAACTGTGACACAAATTTTGAAGCACCTTTTGACCAGATAGCCCATAGAATCCTTATTGAAAAGGAGAAAACATCTGTGGAAAGGCACACCTCAAAATGCCTTTGCACCATGCTGGACTTACGTACAACTGCACATCTGTAGACACATAATCAGACTTCCCAGTGCACCTCTACCTTTCCAGTGCTCTACTCAAGATCAAACAAACATTGTGCTCTTTCATTTTGTGACAACTCCTTTACAAAAGTGAAGTAAATTAGACTGCCTCCCTGGCATATTTAGGGCAGAATATCAACTCTTGGAGGACAATTATCTGGTTAACTACTTAAATCACATGATCAGTTTTCCAAATCTGTCATATGAAAGAGAAACAGGCTTTAATTATGACTATACTCCAAGATGAGAATTAGGTTGAATTATTATCCTACTCTATCTGGGATGAAATGTCTAGATTTTATAGTGCTGATGTGTAGAAATCTTTTCTCCACACCCATTCTGTCTTGTCTTCCCAGTGTAGTGTAAACACCTTGGTTGGACCAGATAGCGACACTTTCCAAGTCAGAAAGTGTTCTTATTTTGTCCTTCAGAGATTCATGTGCTGGTTCTACAGCTGGTACAGTGGTTCTACCGCTACTGCTATGTGGTAGAAACTGGACTGGCTGGAGCCAGTTGGAGGACAAGGGTCACCGGGAGTCCTTGAAAGGAGCATCTTGCTTTCGAAAGAGTTTTTACCATCAGTTAGGACTGAAAATTGCGAAGCTATGAACCTAAACAAAGCTTTAAGTTGATTTTTTTCAGCTATGTTGTCACACTGATGGGAAACTGACTTATCGAGTGACCACAGTTGAAGAACTAACCTGCAAGATAGAGTTATGGAGTATTATCACATATGAACATTCAGAAAGAGAGGCGTGTTAGCCTGTGCTACATGGAATAACCAGGCCAGGTCTGGCTCTCCTCTCCCACTTGGTGCCTCATCTAGGGAACAGTGGGGGATTGCTGAATAAGCTTGCCTTCCAGGTGATGGTTTTGAGTAAATCAGGGTTTGTAAGAGGAACAGTCGCTTTTGAAAGGGTTGCCATTCTTTTTCCACCAGCTAGGAGTGAAACTTCCAGAGCTGTGAAGACACTTGTGTATGCTGCCCAACATACATGAGTCTCCAGCCCTATATCCTACCTAGGAACTTGGAGTCTTCATAATCATGCTGCAAATGTAAATTGGGGTCATTGTTCCCATATCCTGAGTCTAATCTTGGGATCTCCATCATGGGCTCTGAAAAACAGAAGGGAATGCAGGCAAGAGAAGGAGCTGGGCTTCTTCCCAAGAATGCTGCATGGCCTATGTGGTCGGGGGCAATGGGAGTTCATGGAAGTGGGGCCCAAGCCCCCTCTGGGAGTCTAGAGTGGTCACCTTCCCTGGGAAAAGCATGTCTCTACAAGTTCCTTCTCGGTGCTCTCATCATTACTTACACTTGTGAAATAAGTTATTGATGGAAACGGCCACTTTTAACATGGTGATACAATAGCTTGAAATTAAAGAATGACACTTGTGGCTGATGAAATCGTCTCGTCGCTGCATTATGAGACACTTTCCTGAAGTGTCATGTTGCTAAGGGAGGAGGCAATGCAAAAGTGAAGAAATTAACTGACTTTATCTTCCTGGTCATTATAGCCCAGAGTCAAAATCTCAGGCCCACAATTTGGGTTTTGCAAGATCTTTGGCAATTTGCCTATGTAATTTAGGGAAAACTGTCACTTCTTCATCCATAAAATGAGAGTAAGAAGACTCAAGGTCTCTTTACGAGGATAACTGTACTGCACTGTAAGTGTGGGGTCTTGCTGGTACACCCTGATGGATCAACATGTGTTGAGTATTAGCTTTATTTTTAGCAATACTTGATTGAAAAATACAAGGTTTATCAGTGTCTAGAACTCTGCATCAATCCCATATATTATTAAACACCAAAGAACTACAAATCTCTCTCTTTTAAAAAAATAGATAACACCAAAATGGCTCTGCAGACTATCATGACATGAGCTAATTATTGTATTTGTTATGAAATCATTCAGGCAAGAATTTTCGTGGTTAACTTGGTTGCATGTTTGGGAGTTTTTCCTCCTATTATTATGTTAGTTTATTTATACTGTATGCTCTTTAATACACATTGTAGTTTAAGATTAAAAATAGATGTGAAACACATTTTGAAATGTTAAAATCTGCTTAACAGAAAAAGCCACTTGCTATTCCGCCAATTAACGTGAGATTTAGTGCCCTTTGATACTGCAGACATCTGTGCCTTCTGCTTAGATCGCATCTTTCTCTCTGATGGAGCGGATCCACAGTCCACAGCATGCTTGATAGAATTTCCTCCCTGCTATGGGAGTTGGGTGCATAAAAGACACCAGGATCCCAAACTAAAGAAGAGGATTACAGTAACAATTTGCCAGGCAAATATTACACATCAGAGCAAGATTGTATATGTAGTGACATTCCATAGTTTCCAATCAAGGATCAGCACATACATTTTAAGAATCTAATTTCACTGTAGAATTTACTTCCACCATGTGAAAGACAGAATGCAATTTTAATATAACCCATCTTCAATGCAGACGAAATTCACCAAGTCGTGGATTTTCAAATACCTCAGCCAATTGGTGATTCCCAGTGAGGAATAGCATCTGATTCCACTTTCACCCATCACTGGAGTTCTAATTACTTTGATTTAATGACTGTGGGGTTTTAGTTTTTTACTGTTTGGACAGATTCCTCACTAATACTTTACAGGCAAGAAACATAAAAAATCCTGTTGAGTTTGACAGGAGCAGAGTTTGATGTCAGCTGCACTGTATTTATTTGCCCAAGTTCTATTTTCTCAGAAATATCTTTGATGTTTGATTTAAGCAGATTTGTTTGGGAAACAAACTCTATGTCAGGCAGGGGACTCTAATCCATTTCAGAGTCAATCATCATAGCCACACTTTGGGTACCACCCTGTTTGTGTCACCATAGCTCTAGCTTTCCAGTTCAAACAAACAATTGTGGGACGACCTGGTCAGTTCTGCAGGCCTGTACCCACCTGGATAAAGCTGCTAGCAAGATGGACCTCTCTTCCAGAAGTGATCTTCTGACTTTTTCTGCATCCTTATTTTTACTTAGCTTCTAGCACCTATTTCTGACATGAACCCACCTCAGTAAGCTGGGAGTATTTTGAACTTATTAGGGACAGGAAGGAGCTTGAAAGGCAATTCATTTCTTACAGAGCAAACCATTTGTTCCAGGGTGGTCATTGGAAACAATTCCCTTTATTTACCTGTGTACTTGTTATCTTCATATGCTGGGGTAGAAAATAACCACTGTATTACACAAACTTATAAAATATATTTCTAATACCTGCAATTCTGTATGGGAACACAAAAGAACTGATAACGACAAATATTTTCTTTGTTTAATGCTATTTATTGATGACCATCATAAAGATTACTGAATGAATTATTGAATGTGAAGATGTATATGTGTAACTAAAACAAACTACTTACAGAATAGTAATATTTTTAATTATACTTGAGTTAGTTTTGTAGCTTTCTTTTTCTAAAATTTAACCTGATATTTATTTTGATTGTATAGTTATATAAAAACTATACATAAAGGAGCTTTTTCTAGTTTTGTCTTTTAATTTTAAAGGTGAATATAAATAGGAAAATCATCACAAATGATACAGAATTTCACTAAAGAAAATGACAGGAATTCAAAAATGGTTGCTATAGTGCATATTAGTGTTCAAAGTAGTTCAGATTACCAGATATAAATATGCAAAATTGGTTAAAAAATTTAAAAGAAGAAAAATATGAAGCATTAGCTATTTCTTTCAATAGTCCAGTAGAAACTCAGAAGTGCAATTATCCAAGCTAGCCTGTGCCTATGCATGTATATTTTTTGCTTCCTTCCTTCTTCCTTTTCTCCTTTCCCTCACTGTAGTTGTTCCTTCATTTCGAAGAGATTCTTTACCTTTCACAATATCTATGGTACCTTTTCAATTTGATTTACTCTTTCAGCTTCTTACATTAGGGGGACAATACGATGTTTGCTCATGTGGGTCTGATTTACTTCACTTATGAATACGATCTCTAGTTGTATCCATTTATCTATAAAAGCCTTACGTTTATCTTTCTGTATAGTTGAGCAATACTCCCTTGTAAGAAAAGAAAAATGCCACATAGATTTTATTCACTTTCAGTTGATGGGCATTTGGGCTGTTTCCAGTATTTAGCTAGGACAAATTGTGGTGCTATAAGCATGGGTGCATATATATCACTGTGGTATGAGGTATGACATATGGAAGTAGTCTTATAACAGAAATGATGTGTGCTGAACCTGGTTATCTATGAGATTTTTTTTCTTACTTTCAAGAGTAAAATGTTTGAAAAATTCTGTAAGAGAGTAATTTTCATTTGTATCCTGATAGTTTTGTGGATAGCTCCATAGTTATTTTGAATCCTGGGACTACAATGACCAGGAAATTAGGATGTAACTAGTGAACTTAATTTCTTTTCTCTATTGCCTCTTCACCTAGAAGCACGACATTTCAGAAAAGTGTCTCATGGTGCAATGGCTAAAGAGTGGTCCTTGTAGAGGATGCATGATACTGCCGTTTGCCTTATTCTCTCGGTTCCAGAGAGGATGAGACTGGGACTCATAAGACCTGGCTGTATGAGGGCCTCTCATACTGGGGGAGGCAGCATGTAGCTCCATCCTCCGCGCACCCGTGGGGTTGAGGTCACCCCAGGTTCTGCAGGCCTAGGAGCCATGCTTCCCAGAGAGCAAACCTTCCATGGCCTCATAGCCCCCAGAGTCCCTTGAGCTTCCTTCATCAGAGGCCACTGGCAGACATCACAAATGCCATTGACACTGCCCTGGGAGCTCCAGTCTCTCATTTCAGTCTGCACTTTCTCCTGATGCTTCTGCCACATGTTTCTGAGGCACTCTCTGTGAAGTGACAGGTGTGCACCTCCCTGAGAGCCCTGACTCATGAGTCTGGAAAGGGCCTTTTGCCTGCCGGCGGCTGCTTATCCAACAGCATGTGCCAACCAGATGCCTGAGTAAATGCTCAGATTCACAGTGGTGGGTTTGAAACTGTATGGAGGAAAAACTAATTGTAGGCCAACATGTTCCACAGAACAATTGTATTTGCTTGTATTTTTAAAATGTGTATTATCCTTATTGTCATTACCATTCTTTATGGCTGTACAATAAAGGCAGAGACTTATGTACACAGGGCAAAGGAAAACAGGCAAGACCCTTCTTTGAGTAAATGGATTCCAGCAGGCAGAAGTCTCTGATTTTGTTTCCCTTTCTTTTCTTTGTTAACAGGAGTCACTAATTCTCGGATGGAAATGCAGTCATTTATGACAAAGGTAACCTGCTGGACAAAGAAACACTTTCATACAGAGACTTACCTGTGCCACAAATAATTAAATATGTCAACTTTTCGTCTTGGGATGAAATAATTATATATATATATATATATATATATATGTATATATATACATATATATGTATATATAATATCTTTAATATATAATATAATATTTAATATATTCTAAAGATATATATATATATATATATATATATATCTTTAACAAATGTAACAGTGTAAATAACTGACTTCCCCAAATGCTCCTACTCCTTTACATTTCCTACTCAGTTCCTGACATTCCTTGTCCCTTCACCTTCTTTCCCTAACACTGACAGTGAGCACCCAGCCGTGGAATGTTGATGCTTCATTTCCTGGTCGGACCCAGTGCACTCATTGTAGCTCTGCGAAAACATGGGTTAGTTAGGTGCTACAATGTTCTATTATGAACAGCAAGGGTTAGCTGCTCTTGTTTTATTGAAGCAAATAACCCTTTTGATTTTAGGTGAATTTTCACCTCTCCCCAGGTTGAATACCACAGTGGCAACAGTGGTTATACTGTTGAACCTCTGTTCTCTGTTTGGACTATTTAACACATGACTTAAGGATTCTAGGGAAAATCAACCTCCCATGCATTAAGCATGAAAGCTCTGGTTCACTTTTTCTCTTATCTTCTTTTTAAACACTTCCTCCAATGACATTCCAATTGGAGGGTCCTGTCTACTCTGGTCTTCTGCCCCCATGGGACACATAGAGATGGAACAATGTTTGTTAAAAAGGTCACAGAGCCTTCTTCCCACCAGCAGTTGGCCACAGAGCAGCTGGCTTGAGACTGCTCTAGTGGTCATTACTAGTGACTCAGTGTCAACTATGAGTCATGAACTTTTAATAAACAAACCTTGAAGATTCTACTGCATTGCAGCCCCTGACACGCAGAGACCCGAATACCCACTACATGTACATGAGACCTTATTGATCTTTGCAGACGCAGATGGGAGCCTCAGATGATTAGGGTGAATCATGAATCAGTCACCTGGTCCTTGCAAAAGGGGAAATTGGGTTCCAGGACACACACACACACACACCCTGAGCATGTGTGGAAACATGAAGACAGAGGCTGGGGTGCCATGCTGCCTTGACATCACAGTGTTATGAAGCCACTAGAACTCTTGTGTATTGTTGGTGACTGTACAAGTTGTGTAAATGTCTTTTTTTTTTTTTTTTCAGTACCAAGGATCAAATTGAGGACCCTGTACTTCCCAGGCAGGTGCTTATTCTACTGTGCTATCTCCTCTGCCCATATAAATGTCTTTAGGAAAATGTTTAGCACTGTTTCTCCAAACTATACATACACAATTGCCCAGCAGTTCTGCGCCCATATATTTTCTTAAAAGGAATGAAGCAGCTGAGTGTGGTGATATGTGCCTTGTATCCCATCATTCCAGAGGTTGAGGTAGGGGGAGAGCCATAAATCTGAGGTCAGCCTGGGCAACACAGTGAGTTCAAGTCCAGCTTAAAATACATAGTGTGACAGTCTCAGAAAAAAAAAAAAGCTAGAAAAATTGAGGCATGTATTCACAAAATGAAGTGCACACTTACCCCCAAAACAGTTTTATCTGTGATAGATAAGTCGTTGAAATGGCTCAGGTGTTGATCAACAGGAAGATGGATGGGTACACAGCAGGTCAGGATTATGATGGTGGCTGTTCAGAAATAGAGTGAGGATGGACACCCCAAACAGCATGAGTGACACCCCAACACACACACACACACACATACACACACACACAAGACACAAAAGAGTGTAGACTGTTGCAGTGTCTCCTTTTGTACATACAAAGTCCAGAGACAGGAAAAATAAGTCTTCATGAAAAATGCCAGTGGAAAGGGGAACTGAGGTGTGGATGCTGTTTATTTCTCAAGTGACAGCAATGTCTTGGGTCTTGAGGTCTGAGGTATACAGTGGGCAACCTCTTGGCATTTATTGGAGGCACACCAAAATTTTGTTTTTTTCACTTCCTATTAATTGTATCTGAAACAAGTGCCTACATGTAACATTTGCTAATATTGCGGATTCTGGGGTGGCCGGCTTCAGTCTCCAGCCATGCTAACCTTGCAAGCATATGCCTTCGTGCCTGATTTCTCTTCCCCGTTTTAGTGCTTTTTCCTCGTTTTTCCATTGACACAAGAATATAGCACTGTGAGACACAGTCTTGTGAAGAAAAGCCAAGCTGGGAATGAGGCAGAGCAGGGAGACTGAAGGAGCCTGATCCCAGACAAATCTGCAGAGATATTTTTCTAGAGCTGGTCTGTGGACTTCCTTTCTTCTCATAGAAATAAATATGGCCATGCAATTTTAAGCGCACTTTTATTGACTGCAAAGTAGAACATGGAAAATAATTAGCTCAAAACCTTTTAATGGCAGAAGTGATGGGGTGGAGAGAGATATGGCAAGTATTGCACAGGTCACTTCTGAAAGATAAAAACATTCTGGAAAACTTGGAGCAGTATTTCTTTGGGCACAGCAGCCAAGTGCCAACCAAAGGGAGAGTGAAGAACAACGGCAGCAGAAATGCAGAATACACAGCCACATTGGAGGTCGTGTGTCACTTTTAGCAAAACATTTCTAGGAAAGAATGATCTTTACCTAGCTCTTCTCATTTCCAAGCAAGGAGGAGAAAGCATGTGTATGCTTTTATGACCCACAGCTTTCAATTGGAGTCAACTGAAACTGATTTTCTATTTATTTTATTTTTTTTTAAATGAAATCACATACAAGTTTCAAATAATAAATAGAGGAAATAGACATTATTTATAATAGGTATATATGTATAATCCAATTATGAAACAGAATATAGCCCACTTTGGCATAACTTTCCCCACTCTTTCCTAAACACATTTCTTACATTTTTATTTCTGCAGCCCAAAACAGATGTCAGAGTTGGCTTAACTATTTCCTGGCATGGGTTGTAGAATGCAGATTTCCAGGTTAAAAGAACCAGTTTCCATACCCCCAGACTGATACTTGTTTATGTTGTAGCTGGAAAGAAGCAGTTTGAGCTGCAAGTACACTCCATGTACAAAGCTTTTCCCAGGTACCCCAAACAGAGCTCTTGCAAGGGAGGGGAACAGAGGATCCACCGCTGCAGGACTGATTGAAGTGCCGCTGTTTCTCTGGAAACAAGTATCTTGAGCTGTCTGCTACGATAGCTATAATAAGACAGAGGATACAGAAAGATCACCCCAGAGAGCTCCTGCTGACATTAAAACAGTACAATGACTTAATAATCATGCCTAAACAGCAAGTTTGGCTAAGGTTATCTCATATGTAATTGTTAGAAAGCAAGACATACATTCTAAGGGTTTGGAAGACAATATTCACAAAGACAACTCCAAAGAGCTCAGTAGTCTGATTTTTTATCAGCTAAGAAAATCCTTAATGGCCCCTATTAGGGACTGTACGAGAAGACTGCACTGTGAAACGACACATCTTCGAGGACAGGCATCCGTCATAGTTGTGGCCACCCTGGTGATCACGGTGTAATTGATATGTGCAATGCCCTAAAAGCTATGGGGACTTAAAGGATAGTGGAGAAAAACCATTCCATAAAAAAGACCAAGGTCAGGGGTTGGGGAGATAGCTCCATGGCACAAGTGCCTGCCTGGCAAGTGCAAGATTGTGAGTTTGAACCCTGGTCCTGAAAAAAAAAAAAAAAAAAAAAAAAAAGAAAAGACCAAGGCACTTATATGTCCAGCAGGGTAGAGTCCTTCCTGTCCTTCCCAGATGTTCTGGCCAAGCACCATGTTCTGGCGATTGTGCTGCTGGTCATTTCTTCCATTCCAAAGCAACAGATGATGCTGTATCTTCTCCAGTATTGCATCCTAACCACTACACGATCACGGTGCACTACCGAGGGCCAGTATTGCATCCTGAGTATCCAATTGCAAATATTTTTGGCCAGTGACAAAGACACACATTCCTCTTGAGGCAGGATGACAGCCTAGAGGAGGTGGCGTTGGCAGGGAGTGAGATTTTGTGGTTGTTTCTCAAAGAGAGGTAAGAAGGTGTATTTCCATGGCATGCCTGGCTGGAAGAGGGCAGATATAGATGGTAAACAAACCAAGCAGTGAAGGACGTTGGATGGTGATATTTCTCTAGACAAATTTAGATTTCCCCTATAAATTAAGAGTAGTTACCTTGTTCAGTGTTGGGGAATGCACAGATAAAAATCCTGGTTTCCCTTGTCCTAATAATGTACCTGCATCAGGCTGCCCATGGATCAATGAATGGTCTTTCCAAGAATATTAAAAACAAAAAGCAAAAAACAAAAAAACTAACCGTACTCTCTTTTCTTCTTCCTCTCTGCTCAAACTAAATGTGATGTTGATTGTTTCAGGGAGCCCCAGTGCAGCGATGACATAATAGGACATAAATACAGTCACTGGGGGTAATTATGTGTCTTCAGACACATGCAGTTTTAATATATAAGTAAATTGCTAAATCTCAGTATTTGTGTCTTGGAATAACCATGGAGAAGTATGATGAGAATAAACATTCTCATTATCTTTCCCATTTCTGGGAAAAGTACACAGCACCCAAATATAAAGAGGAAAAGATTTAACTTGGCTCATGGTTTTAGGAAATTCAGTCCACATTTAGAAAGGGAGGGTGGAGTAAGACTGCTTAGTTCATGATGGTCAGAAAGTACAGGTGGGGAATGGTGCCAGAGAGGAAGGGAGAGGGACCAGATATAGTCCTTAAGATCATACCTCTGTGACCTTCCCAGATGGCCAGAAGTGCCCTTTATGAGCCCTCTAAACAGTGTCCAGGCCAACCAAATTGGCACAACTAAGACTAATTAATATTGATTAATATTTCAGTTATTATCCCTCTCCAATAAACTCAGTCTTATTTTTCTCCAGTTAAAAGTTTTTTGGTTTTCTTCTGAGATTCAATTTGAAAATTAATATTTCGTAGAAAGCCTTCTCTGGTGCAGAGAATACAGAGATGAAGGCAAGAGGAGACTCAAAGAGAGGCAAATAAAAAAAATTATAGAATTATGAGGAAGAAAGAAACATTGTTAAATGAGGTGAAGGAGGTAATGGAAATTTCTTTTTTTAATGTATTTAGTACAGAGTCTACAGGGTCTCACTATACAGATTGGACTTGTAGTGATCCCTCCTGTTTTTCATCCTCTCAAGCCCTAAGATTACAAGCGAGCGCCACCATGCCCAATCTCAGCTGCAGTCTCAGCACTCCTCGGGGGCGTGGCCCACACAGCTGGGCGAGGATCAAGCCCCCTGACCCCTGCAGGTCTGCCTAAACAGACACTTTAATCTGCTGAGCTATCTGGTCAAGCCTTTGGTAATGGACATTTCTTAGAGTTCATTCACCTATGATAAGCAACAATCTCAACAGAATTGATGAAGAAAGTTTAAGCATTTTAGCTTTGCACACACTGGAATTTCTTCCTGTTGTATTTAATTTCTTCTGACCTTCAAGGAAAAACCTGAGAACCTTCTAGAGCTAAACCAAAACAACCTCCAGTTATTGTCTCATTTTACTTTGTCTGCATTTGGAAATCACCTTATTTCCTGCAGAAACTCTATTATTACGTGAAATAGACCTGATTTAAGTCTGGCTTCATTTCACGTGCTTTTGTTTGAAGTCTAACAGGTAGAATTACAGCTCTTGGGAAGGGATGTTGTTTTGTTTCATTAAGTAAGGAGTCAGCTTAATTCTCTTTCAAACAGTGGTGTATTAAATGGCTCACGAGAAAATGAGGCATCAATAAGGGAGATGAACTATATTGAGTAAAAATGAACTAGTTATTTCCTCTAAAGACTTCTCCTGAAAATAGAAATAAAAGTTTGGTTGATATGGAAATAGCTGCAGAGAGCCCTAAGCCCTGAGAACAGTTATTTCTTTCACTCCCTACTCACCCTGCTTGGTCCTTGAAGCTGCTGCAGCATCTTGGAGGTCTCCTTCCTTCTTAATGATCCTAGGTTACAGTGGAGGTAGAGGGGCTTAGCTTTCCCTGGTAACTCTTGTTCTGAAATATGGAAATTTTATACAGCAATTATAATATTCTTCCTAGAACACAACATTGTCTGGGAACTCCATTTACCTCAGGCCCTTCCCAAGATGCCTTCGATACCAATAATGCACTGTGGTGTGCATGTGTGTGTGTGTGCGTGTGTGTGTGTGTGTGTGTGTGTGTATGATAGAATGGTAGCATGCAACTAATAGTTTCAATTGTGTTTTTTTGTGGTTTTTTTTTTTTTTTTAAATCTAACCCTCCCCTACCCCTGCAGCTCTCTTGTGTTCAGAGGTGGGGCTTTTAGAAAGCTGACTGAATCCAAGGATCGGTTCAAAGCTGACTTGCTGTTGGGCAGTTGATCTAATTAGAACATGCAGGTCACTGGAGGGTATTCCTCTTGCTTTGGCTTTTCTTTCACTTTCACTATGATGTTCTTGACTGAATCCTCTGGAACCATGAGCTAAATGAAACCTCTTCTCCTTTGAAAGTATTGGGGATTTTGCCACAGGAATAGAAAACAGACTAATGCAGCCCAAAATCTAGACTCCAGCCAGTACTACAATTCATAGCAGTTGCTGTGTTATGGTTTATGTCTAGTTGTCCCCCAAAGCCTCATGCAATCATGGGGTGGGGACTTCTAGAGTTTGAGACTTGATTCATGATCCCTGGGATTGTGTTTTAGTACTGATGGGATTATGGGTCTAAGTACTTTTGAGATTATAGGTGCAGCCTAAGGCAGATAGGCTGAGGCAGAGAGCCTGATGAAATATAAAGAGAGACAGAGAGACAGACTCATGCTGTTGTCCTGCTGCCATGACTGGTTGACTGCCTCTGCCACCATTTTGTTGCTGTTCCACCGCCGTGAACTTGATGCTCTCTGCTCTGCTCCACTCAGCTTTGGGCCAACCGAATATGGACTGAAATCTCCAGTAACTGTGAGCTAAATAAACCTTTCCTTCCTTCATTTTGAATGTCGGGTATTTGTCCCAGCAACAAGTAAAAAGTAACTAAGACATGCTGCTAATGGTTATTAAGAAAGAAAGAAAGAAAGAAAGAAAGAAAGAAAGAAAGAAAAAACATTGTTGAGGAGATGTTGATTTGCAAGACATCTGTGATAGTTGGGCTTTGGTCACCATGACAACATTGTTGAAAATAATAATTTAAAGAAGAAAATATTTATTTTGGATTATGATCTTAGAGGTCAGGCTTTTGTATTGCTTGGAGGTCTGCGGTGAGGCAAAACACCTTGGCAGAGAGTGTAGTGGAGTTAAGAGGGAGTCTTACTTGTGGGAAGAAGGGAGGAGAGAGAGAGGAAGTGAGCAGAGAAAAGATCCATCCTTCAAAAGCAGAACCCAACCCAGTCACCTACTTCCTTCACCTGCATCCCACCTCCTGGCTGCCTATTCAGTCATGAATTCATCTATGGGTTAATGCAGCAGTGTCATGGTACGATCACCTCCATAGGGTCCAGCAGGCAATGCTATTATATCAGAGAGTAAATATTAAATAAATAAGCATTTTGGGGTGAAAAACTTCCTATTTTAATTATAGCAGCATCGTATACGGCAATGAACCACAGGAACTGTTTGTACTTTAAGCCATGAGGAAAAATACAAGCAGAGATTCCAGTCATGGTCTGGATAAAGATCCAGATGGGGCTGGATGGAAATCTCTGAAATAGACTGAAATCAAAGGCCCACATCCAGTAGCAATAATCAAGACTCATTCCAGCTCTCAGCTCGCTATCAGCTTGTGTGTCTGTGGATGTCTTCAGTCAGCAGGTCGGGTATGGGATGAGACTCTCAGCTCTCCTGAGGTTGCGTATGGTTCAGTGGAGCTAACGTTGGAATTGTGTCCAGTGTCGAGCTGGTGGAAACAAGTGCTTCATCAGCACCTACTCTTCTCTCCTCAGCTAGAAAGCCAGCACCTAAGAAGGGTTTCCTTCCCCAGGAACAGTGCTGTGTCCACTGTGACAGCATGTACGCCTGGGGCAGAGCAATGGTGGGGACACTACGGCATGTGTGCCACACGCTGATACATTGTCTGTACAAGTGAAAGTTATAAAGGTTTCTCATCACTGAGTACAACCTGCTAGCAAAAGGCAAATTAGAAAGGACAAAAGAGGAAAGAAAATAGGTATCCTGGGATGAAGTCCACAGTGAGAAGCTGTGGGTAATGCAGTGCTGTACTTCCTTGTTGTGTGCACGGGATTTCAAGGGCCACTTCACAGTGGGTGTCCACATCCATACCTGGGACACATGAAAAAACTGGGCATTGGAGTGCACTGGGTCCTCCCAAATCTCTTGGAAAGGAGGAAGTGACTGCTTCCTCTTATGCCCGCCCATCACCCTTGCAGACACCTAATGTTCTTTTAGATTTCCATTTTCATTTCTTTCAGTGAATTCCTGGTATTTAAGTTGAAGACAATCATACATAGACACAGGGAAACTGAGAAACTGAGAAAGATACAAACCTCTGCTCTTGCCATGAAATCATGCTCTCTTCTTGAGAAGGACAGGTTTTTACTTGGTTTACAGCTCCTAGAAGAAAGTATCAAACCCATGTCTACATAGCAGAAATAAAAAAAAAAATTAATGAATACAATGCACAGGAGCAAATTTGAAAGTCATGGTCATTGAAATACATAAAAATCATAGAGTGGTTATATCCTTGTAAAAGAGGTTGTTCGTATAAAATTAATACTTATTCTCTTTAAAAAATGTATTTAGGACAGGGTCTAGAGGCTCTCACTACACAAATCAAACCCATAGTGATTCCCCTGCTCGCAGTCTCTCAAGCATTGGGATTACAGGTGTGCACCACAATGCCCAGCCTCAGTTGCTGGCTCAGCGTGCCCTGGGGTGGGGCCCGGCACTGCATACTGGGGATCAAACTCCAGTCCCTTTGTCTACCTAAGCAGGGGCTTTAATCTGCTGAGCTATCTGTCTGGCCCTTCCTATATCACTCTTGGTGACAGCTGAGACACAATTTTTTTTTTTTTTTTTTTTTTGTGTGTGTGTGTGTGGAACTGGGGATTGAACTCAGGTCCTTGTGCTTGTTAGGCAAGCACTTATTCTACTGAGCTATCTCCCCAGCCTGGAGATACAGTCCTGATTCTGGATCTCCAAAGTAATTGTGTGTAGAACAAATTTAATTCTGTCATTTCCCTATCAACCACCACGTGTTTGGAAGTTGGGGGTGACCCAACCTCACTGTTAATTGGACACAATGATGTGTAATACTTTTCACATGTTTAATCCTCTCTTAGAGTTACACCACAGAAAGGCATTCGTTCAATATTTTTGTCTATATACGCCTTCCTTTTGTATCTCATCCAGCTCCTTAGTTTTAAGCTGCAAACAGATGCTAACCACTCCCTAAGCTAAGCCTGCCTACTTCCTTACTTAAAAGTGTCTGTTCAACATTTGTAGATGGACTTTACTAGCAATAATGCTTACACTCAGTAAGTCCCAGACTGGACCTGTGTTCTTCTGTGAACTTGTTCCTCCCCAGACTGCCCCAGCTCCGTCCTTTTAGTTCCTCCCTGCCTGCTTTCAATTAGCTTATGGGCTAACTGTGGGGGAGAACTCCAAGTTTAGGGAGGAAAATCAAGATAAAGCGTCAGTGTGATGTCAAAGGCCACCAGATGAGTTCAGAGCAGGTCTGGGGTTACAAACCAGTTTCCTGAGTTCCAGATGCAAACACTTCACAGACTGTCAGCTTGTCATGGGCATGTGGTTCGTGAAATTGGTTGTCTGCGGGAAGGGGCACAGTCTCTTTTACCTTCCTCAGACCAACAGCAAAACCCCAAGGGGTTTGAGGCTGGCTGTGTTGCTAAGAAAAGAAGCAAGTTTAGCTGAGGGTGAATTCTGACAGGAAACTGCAAAGAGATTTCTGGGGTAAAGCCAAAATGCTCACTTTCAGGGACACAAGGTGGGCTTGCCTTTCGATGTTAAAGAGCATGTAAACTATGGTGTGTAATTTTGGCCTCAAGAGATCTGTCCAAAGCTCCTCCACGGTGTGTGACTTTGTCTCAAACAGAGCTAATGATAAGAGCTAAAGAAATTTCCTTAATTACTCTTTGAGGTCGCCAGTCAGAAGAACACATGCTTTCAAGGGCTTGGACTTCGAAGCACTTAGGATGAGCACCTGTGCCCATGGAATCCACCCACACTGACCCATGGGCTCAGAGCCCCTCTCTCCTTATTGGCAAGAATTGTTATACTTAGCTATCCGTGTGGAACCAATGGGAACTCAAAGCTCACGTAGGTCCTTGTGGGACCTCTGCTTAGCAAGACACCCTGGTGTGATGCCTCCCCGATACGTTGATGCTATCCTGCTCAGGGAGACCCAGATGAAGGCTGAAAAGCCCTTGCTGTACATAAAGGCCAAGGTCAAGTTGTTGCGTTTAGCGTTTTCCTAAGGAAGGCACCATCAGGTGGAACTAATCAAAGTGAGATCTGAGTGTTTTATTTCTGCACTGTTCTTGGAAGTAGGAATAGAAACTGATTATTTATGGACATTCTGTTCTTATACATACTAGAGGTATTTCCTGCAGGGCTATATTTCAATTGTAACAAAAAACAATAAGAATTAACTGATTTTTCCATTAAAAAATACTAGGAAATAGCTGTCCTTACTGAGAAATAATTAGTTGCATAGTTAATGTCAACCTGAATTTAGGGGAAATGTGATATGACCCAAACACACACACACACACACACACACACACACACACACACCATTACCACCCATAAAATCCTCACCATTTCTTTCACTTTTTTTTTTTTTTTTTGTTTTCCTGAGGTGTTTCCATATGTCTCTAAATATGTGTGCCTCTTCACTTCATTAGAGGAGGTGAGTGGCTGTGGCAGGTTTAATTAATTATAACTTCAAACTTTCCACAGTTTTAAGTTTCCCATTTCTTGTTCCACACGAAGAAAAATACAACTTTCAAGTATAACACTTCTAACAATATGACTAATTTTTTCTTAAAAAAAAGAATCTGTCAAAACATGACATGTCAGATTCAACTTCCTTCCACCAACATAGCACAATCTGTTTTGATGGAAAAGGCATATATTTTAATTATTTGTTTTTAATCTGACTCCAGACTTGACATATGGCATCTCGTTAAGCTCTCTCCATATTCTGGTAAAAACAAAAACAAGCTGCACAAAGTTATTCAACTTCTGGCATAAAAGTTATTTTTAAGAACTTCTATTGCTTTTAAAGAGGTTAAATGATTCCAAAAAAGATACAAAAAATGTTCCTGACGATAGGAGTGCCATTGCTCCGAGAGACTGACCATGAATGAATCACGCTAGGCATTAGCTGCTGGCGAAAGGCATTTCTTGGTTGAGAAAGGGGTGGGAAAAAGCTGAAGGGTGGCTGGCCTTCCCACAAACTTGTTCCTCTTGGAAGTTCGTATATTTTGAGTACACGGAGAGACAATGTGTTCTATCTGGTATTTTCAAACTGTGGATAAAGTTTTTTGGGTATCAACTTAGTCTCAGAAGTAGAAGGCAGCAGATCTTTTTATTTATTTTAGCCTTAGGAAGCATGCTCTCTTAATTTATTAATTCTCTGATATACCAGAAAGAAACTGTTCTGAAAATATGTATGTATTCTTTTGTGTGTTCAGTCAAATAGAACTGCCACTTAACTAAGATATATTGTTTTTCCTTTCATCTGACAATAATTAATAAAACCCATCATTTAGAAATTCATTTAAAATGTTTAAAAATCACATAAAAACAAAATAGAACACTCAGGGTACATACTTACAACAATAGCGTTTCAATCAATTATTAGAATTAAAATTATTTATGTACCTGAATAATGATTAATAATGTTCAGAGACATTTATTTTTATTTATTTATTTGTCATTTGTACAGTGAACACCTACTTCAGGTATAGTGCAGACATTTGAATGAACTAATGGACTGCAAGAACTTGGAAGATTGGACAGTCATTTGTTAAATTTTAAAAAATTTATTTACTTATTTGGTTCACGGTCTCGCTACACACAGCTTAGACTCATAGTGATCCTCCTGTCTCAGCCTCCTCAGTGTTGGGATTGCAGGCATATGCCACCATGCCTGATTTTATTTATTAATTTATTATTATTATTGTTGTTATTATTATTATTTGTAGGGCTGGGGCTTGAACTCACAGACTTGCACTTGCCAGGCAAGTGCTCATTCTGCTGAGCTATCCCCAAGCCATGCCTGATTTTAGTGGTTGGCTCAGCAAGAGGCCTGCGCTGGGTCAGCAAGGCATGTGGTATTTGAGATTGAACCCAGGTCCTCACACTTGCCAAGCAGACAGACTGTCGAGCTATCTCTCCAGCCCTGGTTGGACAGTTTTGAGCTCCAAAACACTTCTTAGTATTAAGTAAATTACTTGTAATAACCACAAAGGAAGTGAACAGAAATTAAGAGATATTTGCTGGAATCCTTAGAAAATAATACCAGATATAAAATCATGTAGGAATCAAAGCTTTAGTAGCAACACTAGGGGTTATAGATGATGAGGCTCTCTGGATTTTTATGTCCCATTGACTATAAAAAATTCATGAAAATGCTTTTGCTGAGCTGCACAGTTGACTCATTTTACTTAATTGAGCTAAATTGCTGGCATAACTTTTCCAGTTAACCTGTCATTATTTCAACTGAGAAAAGTTTAGTATTCAGTACACCAGCTAGGGAAAACTCATGGGCAGAACTGCCGAGATACATGTAGTTGAACAAACTTCCTCTTACCTGAGATTTGAACAATCAGAGTAAATGCTGGCTGCCCACCAATACCAGACCAAGAACAACTAAAGTGTAGATTAAATGAATCCAGTGCACTGACACCCAAGCACACACACTGATACATTAGAGCCTTTGCAGATCTCATAACACTTCTCATTGGAATGGGAAACTCAAGGTGGCACACGCTTTTCTGGTCCTCAAAGAGGTCCTTTCCTTTTCCATGACCATCATAGGTCTTCCCCAGGCTTTTCCTGAGGGTCTTAATCAAAACCAGTGAATGCACCCATGTATGATGGAGGAGGTGACTGGCAGTGCTCAGTCTCAAAGAACAGACAGACCCCAAGCACGGACCATGAATTCCACAGCTTTTGAGGGGATGAGCCCATTGAAATAATTAGAGTCACAATCTTGCAAGAGCTATGACACTTCCTCATAGAAAAGAGTGGTCATGTGGCATGCTGTAAGACTCTGTCATTCTGGACAAGTCCATCTTGCATTTTGAGAACACTTCAATACTTCAAATATAATTTTTTTTGTGTGTTCGTGCAATGAATGTTATGATATGTGAGTTCCAGAAGTCCTCTTTTCTGAGGAATAAAATATTTGGGGACTCAAGACCAAGGGGTACAAGCGAACAGAACCTAAATGAAACCAGAATCGCTAGTTCTTTTAGTAACATTAGATATGGTCTGTCCTGGTGTTTTGGTAGAGAAATGGAAATCCATTTCTTACCACCTTTTATGGGTGACTGCAAGAAGCCTGTATTCCAAATTTGTTGTCTTTGACCCAGGTTGGGAGTGGAATTATTTATAGAATTTAATCCAAAAATATATTAATGAGCAATGGAAAATCATAAAGAATTCAGTAATTTGTGTTTCTCAAATGGAGAACAGAGAGAGTCATAATCATGTTGAACACTGTTTGAATAACTTTTAGATATATCAGAGGTGGCCACTATTGTAACAGAGACCTGAACTCTGTAATAAAATGAAAGCCAAACTGTAGGGGCTGTGGGCATCTAGGGGAAGAGAAAGAGAAAAGGATGCCCAAAATATTAGGTGTGTCACTCAAGGAAAGAATACGGTGACAGAGAAATTCTCATAGTTGAAAAATAATAGCACCTGCACTAGAGAAGAAAAAGACGAGAACGACTATGTTGGTGCTAATAACAGCAATGAATAACACATGCTGCGATTGCGACCACATCTCGAATACCTGGGGTTTCAGGGACAGTTAAGAGCAAGCCACATCACATTTCTCTCAGAAGAAAATTTCCTCATTTTATGCCAAGCTCCACACCATTTCAACAGCACTGATGTGTGATTATAAACAGCTACTTAAGCTGGAGTGACAAGAGGTGGCAGGTAAGCAACGGCCCTCTTTAAGTTCTGTTTTAGTGCAGTGCATCTATTACGCAGCACCTTTCTTGGTAACAACACCGGGAGAAAAGAAAAAGGCCAAGGGTGCTTAGATGAGTATCATATCCTCATGTAGCTCCTGACGAATGAGGCCACCCACTTCCTACTACAGTCTATCATTTCCTCGTATTTATTAAGTATAATTTATTTTAATGCTCTTAAATATTAAATTCCCAAATCATCTTCTCAAGAAATAGTTATAAAACCTTTTTCTATTCTTTTCAGCAAAAAATTAAAATCACCTTAAAGTTTATGTTAGCTTTTGTGTAGGAATTTTTGCCTTTACAGAGACTTTGGTTTTAATGTTTTAATAGAAAAGAATGACTAAATATATTTTATATAGTTAAAATAGTCTACATTTCCAAGACAATTAATTTGACTCCTACAGAATGTCAATGAAGCAATACCAATTAATAAGATAACTGAAACTTTTAAGTGTTTAGTCTCTGCTGAGGATATCCAGGGAAATAAATGATGTAATTAAATAGAAAAGAGAGGTGAGTCTAAGATACAATATTATATTGGTTCTGTGTGCATTCTGATAAAACTGAACATTATTTACTGAGGCTTAGCTCTGGGTTAGGTACTATGATAAACATTTAATATATTCTGTTGTTTTCAAGATTTTTATTTTACAAAAAGCAATACAGGGAAGGGGAGGTAGCTCAGTGGTCTAAGCTTCTGCCTGGCAAGAGCCAGGACCCAGGTTCAATCCCCAATACCACCTGGCCCACTGGGCTGGAACTCTAGGGGTGCATCATTCTGGCCACTGAAACTAAGCATGGTGTGGTACACCTCTAATCCACATGCTGGGTAGGCTGAGGCAAGAGGAGTGCTATGCATCTGAGCTGTATAATGAGACCCTGTACCAAATAAACAAATAAAAGATTAAAAAACATACAAGTAAACAATTCTAAGGCTTGGTAAACTCCCACAGCTACCTGGCAGGTCTGAGGTTGAGATCAAGTGCTGCATCGCTGATATGACGACTACTGCAGTGGGTGGTGTGAGGCTTGGTGTCGACACACTCACGCATTGCAGGCATGGCGTTGGCACAGCTCTGCTTTTTAAGTGGAGGCCCCTGGGGAAGTCCTTGGCTCACAGAAGTACAGGAGTTAGCTGTTTTGTTGGAACCTGGGGTAGCTTTCCTAAGAGGAGGAAAGGAAGCACGTGGAGAAGCAAGCCCAGTCCCACTCTGCTCTCTGCTTCCTGTCCTGAGATGGGATCACGTCTTCCCATAACTACTTCTACCACTATGACATTATTGGCTGTGATTTCCTCACCAGATCCAAGCCAGTGATGCCAACTAATCTCAATCTTTTAGCTTTCCACATTTGAACCTTTTCTTTGAAGCTACACTGCCCCAGGCTTTTTACTATAGTAACTTAAACCTGACAAGTCCATTTCTTCTCCTTTGCAGGTATTTATATATAAAGCATTTACTCAGACAGTTTCTAACCATGGGAAGCTATGGTCACCCTATGGAATGGATGCTATTAGAGGTTGTACTACATCAAAACAAAATTTTCATGCCCCAGCATGTGACCCCATCTGGAAATCAGGTGACTGCAGGTCTGATTAATAGTTAAGGTGAGTTCATGAGGCACTGTGATGGGCCCTGAGCACTGTGCTTGGCCACACATGCATGCATGGAGGAGAAATCACAGGAAAACAAAAGCAGGGATAACAGTGATGCTTCTACATGCCTAGGATCACCAAAGATGACCAGCAAACCAGCAGGTGGAATTGGAGACCAAATTCTGTCTTGCTGTTCTGTTAAGAAGCCAGCTTAACTGTACCTTGATGTCAGACTCTCAGCCACCAGAGCCAGGAAAGAATAATTCTCTGCTGCTGAAAGCCATTCGGCTGTGATGCTTGATTACAGCGGCCCCAGGAAACCAATAGAAATGCCATCATCTTCCTTATAGCCAAGAGAATTGAGAGTCCGAAGCTGTGTAAGACATAAAAGCTAAGGCTCTTCTGGGCATTTTCCCGGAAGAGTTAACGACATCATGCGCCAGTGACGCAGGCATAGCCATGTTTATAACAGTGAAGCTCACAATAGCTCAGCTCCGGAGACAGCTTCCCTGGCCATCCACAGAGAAATGGACAAAGAAACTGTGCTGTCTAATCACTGTGTAGCTTTGTTGAGCAATAAGAAAGAAGGACCTCACGTCACCTGTAGCAAAACGGATGGTCTTGGGACCATGATGTGAAATGAAGTAGATCAGGCACAGAGTATTAAATATCCCAAGATTTCTCTTTGGTGAGACACATAAACTACAAAATAAAAAAATAAAGATAGAGGAGAGATAGTAAGAAATGCGAAGGTAGGCTTTGGAGATGGGAAGGAGTTTGGGAAAAGAGGGAGAAGAAAAGGTTCAAGAGTAAAGGGATGGAAAGCAATCTAGTCATTATGTACACCTTTGCTGGTCTCTCAAGATGAATTATAATTATTATGTATAACAAAAGTACAGTGGTTAAAAAAAAAAAAACCATTTAGCTGTGCAGGACAGAAATCTTACTAACATTCTGGTCCTGTGGGTCCAAAGGCCCTACTTGGTGAAACAGGTTTATAGAAAACAAAGGAAGGAGTGTCCCTGTGTGCTGAAGCTACTCACAGGGTGCTGAAGAGGCTCTGAAGAGAAACGTCAAGTGGCCTAGTATATGTTCTGGGTCACAGCTTTCTTTTTTTTGATGCATGTAGTGTAAGAATAGTGTTGTCTTTCAAAAGAAGCATTCAAAATCCTTCTGGTTACTCTTCTTTCTGTATTAAGTCTGAACCCCTGATATGCACTACTTGGTGACTGAAATACACTTTGATTTTGTGAATTGAGTCCCGTTTTGTTAGACAGGGGAATAATTTGGAACATCAGTTAAAACTGAGTTACCAATTCATGATTGTTGAATGTTATAAAAAGCAGATTAATAGAGCAGCTTATTTGTCCCAGCTGAAAATCTTCCAGATCTTCTCATTATGAAGTTTATAAAATAAACAATTCTTTTAGAAATATTGAACTTTTGTCACAGAAGACTCAGATAAATGTCCCCATACCCAAACATTCAAGCCACTGCTTTGTTTATCTCTTTAGAGAATCTTGCTCTCTGTTTCCTCTGAGCTCACTAACACAAATCAGGAAGATGGATAATAAAAGGCCACGAAAGTAGACTTTGGTCCAGTGAAAAATTCTGATAAAAATGATTTGAAAAGCTCTAGGTGATAATTTTACTCACTCTCTTCTCCTTTGTCTGTAAACTGCAGTTACTCTAAAGAGTTGGGTGAAATTTATATCTTGCAAAGAAATGAGTGGCTGTACAGGAAGGAAAGGTGGGAAAGGAAGTGCTAAGGTTGCTTCATCAGAACTGCTAATTTTTCCTTTTTTTGTTTGTGTGTGTGTGTGGCCGGCTCAGCCCACCCTGGGGGCAGCGTTGGCACAGCACGTGGTATCAGGCATCCAACCACGGTCGCTGTGGGCTTGCCTAAGTTTACCCTAGCAGGTGCTTTAGATTGCCAAGATATCTCACCAGCTCTAATTTTCCTTTTGAAATCAATGTGGTAAATGGAATTTGAGTGTCAATCTGAATGTTGATATGCAGTTGTGCCGGAGCTAAACTTAGCCAAACCAAGCCCAGACACTTAAGCAGGAGGACCACAGTGAGGATGCTCCCGTAATATGGAACTAGAAGCTTTGTTTTTAGGAGGGGAAAAGTCATTCTTCCCAAATCGGCAGGAGCTCATAGCAAAACTGAAGAAGATTAAACCAATGTGAATATAAATCGCGTCTGTAGTGCTGATGGGTGATGCTTAGAGAAAGGGTTAGAGGAACACAGAGTGCTGTTGGGCTCCTTTTGCAAAAGTGTCGCAGTAATAAATGCTATTTTAAGATTTGAAGTGTATCCTAAAGGGTGGTTTATGTATCCTGGGGACTCCAACGATGCGCACTTTTTAAACATCATTAAGCCAATTTCTCCCCAAATATAGCAGAAAGCTAATTTCTTTAACATGCTGAGAAGAGAGAAGGCTAGAGAATTGGAAGGAGAAGAAACTAAGATCTGTGTAGCAGAGCCAGCGGGACCACGTGCCAACCTCTGAGGACGCACAGACTCGGGATGGGGGAAGGGACAGTGGGGGTTGGGCTGTAATAGATTCTACAAGAAGCAGTTAAAAATCAAATGTCTATTTCCAGTATTACGATTTCTAAATGGGAGGGAGCATTCACTTTTTGTTCTTTTAGTTTTATGTAATAATGTCATAATTTCTCCTTTTGTTGTTATTATTTTACTTTTCTTGATGTTCAAATTTCTTTATTTTATTATAAAATTATAAATAATTTTCAGGGGAAAACAGAATATTCAGAAGTACACAATGAAGTATATTTTGGTATCAAGAAAACAATTACAGATGCAACAATTAATACGTTGCATGTTGTTGTCTTTGTACTACTTGTTCAGAATATAAGATACAGATATGCTATCTTGTCTAAACATTATTAGTACAAATCTTTGTTCTCATTGAATAAAGAGAAAGTAGCTGTATATATAGTCCAATAGTCCATAATAGTAGTGGGTTATCAACACAGCTGGCAATGTCAGAAGCTGTTGACTTAAGCATTTTACAGCTCAGCATAATAATATGGTTTTATTTTTTAAAATTAATTTTAATGAGAAAGAAATAACAATGAGACAGTTCCCAAACATGATAGTAGGACAGCCACAATAATTAATACAATGCATATTGTTATCCTCATAGTAGCTGTTCAGAGTATAAGATGCAGATTTGGTAACTTTTCTAAACACTATTAGTACAAATATTTCTTCTCATTGAACTAAGAGAAAGTAGTTGTGCGTACAGTCCAATAGTCCATAACAGTAATGAGTTACCAGCAGAACTGAGCATTTTACAGCTCAGTATATTAATCTGGCTTTACTTTTTATGCCTTATGATTAAACTTTTCTGCTGGATGATTAAGGCCAAGTTAAAGCAAGACCTATGCAACAAAACATGTAACAAGTATCTGACAAGGTAAGTCAAGTTCCCTCAGGATTTAAGCTGAAATCATGTACAACATTTTGTAGAACTTTTGTCAGTATCAGGCATCTGGATGAGTCATGGCTATTGCTTGACCAATTTGCTGTCTGTGAAAGTCCAAGAGAATGTTTTCTCTCTAGCTGTCTCTCCTTAGGCACACTATACATCATAAATCCCTTTCCTCTGCAGCCCTATGAACTCTTTGAACAGAAAACTTGGGACACCACTGTGTTATAGGATGTTATAATACAGGTTCTCTTTTGTCTTGAGTCCTCACTGACCTAGCAGGGCTGGGCCAAAATATTGGCCCTTCTTTTTCTCTAATTCTTTTTGTAGCCCCTCTTTTTCTCTAATTTTTTAGTTTGCAGAGTTAAGCTGTTAACCCTTCAGAAGAGAAGCTTAGTCATACTATTACTCTATAACATAGGTACTAGAGCTTAACATCACTCTTTCTGAATATCAAAAGCCTTAGACTTAACATGGAATCAGTATTTTCCATCAATCACTGATGTTCTAATAAATCCCTATAGAATGTGAGTTAAAAAACCAATTACACATCTGTACACAGAAATTTAAAAATCGAGCCATATAAAAATTATAGTAGGTCAGCCGGGCGTGGTGGCGCAC